>OX235265.1:94501769-94788267 GCA_944472135.2 Trichobilharzia regenti
AAAATGGGGCCAAGTATGTCCGTTGTACGTTCCTTGATTACACATCTGCTTTCAACTCTGTACCTAGAGGCCTTTTGTTAAACAAGCTTAGCCCTACACAAACTGAGTCCTGGCTGCACTCTTACTTCTCCAATAGAATTCAGTACACAGTATATAATGGTGTAGCTTCCTCTCCTTTGCTTACTGAAGCTGGTGTTCCTCAGGGTGCTGTTCTCTCGCAGTTTCTTTTTTCTTCTTCTCACATGACTTACCTATCTGAGACGAAATTAACTTCGTCAAATATGCAGATGATCTGACTGTTTCGCTTCCCATTAGGTCTCAGTCAGACTGCTTCAAATTGAGTAGCTTCCTGTCGGACATCAGTCAGTGGTCTAAACTAAATGGCCTCATGTTGAATCTATGAACACTAGTAAGCGCTCATGAAGCCTGTAGCATTGAGGGGACTAAAACTGAAACTAAGTCTAATGCAAAATACCTCGGACTAGTTCTATCTTCCGACCTTACTTGGTCATCTCATATCCAAACGATTTCTAAAAATGTGTTTCGTCTAGCCTAGCTTCCTCGCTGATTCTTTCCGGCCTCTTGTTTAGGTTGCTGGTGAGAGTAACTGGCGTGTAGTTTGAATGGGATTGTCTTTATCCTACTTTGTGGATCAAGGTTGAAATAGCGTCCTTCCAGTCTGACAGCAACAGCACATTCTGGGGAGATAGCTTGAAGATTGTAACCAGTGGATCGGTTATACGGGGGGATAGCTTCTTGAGACGGTGTTTATGGTTCCTTACGTTCATGGGTGATCAACAAATTCTGATCATCTACAAAGGACTGCTCTGGATTCCTCCGAAAGACGTATGGACCAATGAGAGTAGCAAAGTTCATTTGGCATTCAAGTGCCAGATCATATGACACAGAGGGAATACCAGTCCTTATAACTTGGATGCATACCACCCTTAGCGTCAAAATAACTAATGGGCTGAAATCTGAAATACACTGTCCCTTGGTGGCAGCTGTTTTTGACCCTTATCATGAATATGCAAGGCCTTTACCAGAATTATGTGTAAAATGTTCACCACACTACACAAATTTCTCGTTGGACCAAAGCAAGCAGGCTTCATTCCGGAAGCCACTTCTTGTATTAGGGAGGACTAACGTACCTGTGCCGAAGTCTGGTTCTGGAAATGGTGTTAAGTTTAGACCTTTTGCTATTACCTCTCGTTGTTTGAAACTAATGGAGAAATTATTCTTACAAAAACTTGTTGGCTTCTGAAGCTTCTCAAATAATCCAAAGCAGTTTGCCTGCAATCAGGGTAGAAGTGCTTTAGACCCTGATGTGTTTCATCACAGCATAATATTCTCCTTAGAAAATGGGGCCAAGTATGTCCGTTGTACGTTCCTTGATTACACATCTGCTTTCAACTCTGTACCTAGAGGCCTTTTGTTAAACAAGCTTAGCCCTACACAAACTGAGTCCTGGCTGCACTCTTACTTCTCCAATAGAATTCAGTACACAGTATATAATGGTGTAGCTTCCTCTCCTTTGCTTACTGAAGCTGGTGTTCCTCAGGGTGCTGTTCTCTCGCAGTTTCTTTTTTCTTCTTCTCACATGACTTACCTATCTGAGACGAAATTAACTTCGTCAAATATGCAGATGATCTGACTGTTTCGCTTCCCATTAGGTCTCAGTCAGACTGCTTCAAATTGAGTAGCTTCCTGTCGGACATCAGTCAGTGGTCTAAACTAAATGGCCTCATGTTGAATCAAAAAAAAAAAAAAAAAAAAAAAAAAAAAAAAAAAAAAAAAAAAAAAATATGAACACTAGTAAGCGCTCATGAAGCCTGTAGCATTGAGGGGACTAAAACTGAAACTAAGTCTAATGCAAAATACCTCGGACTAGTTCTATCTTCCGACCTTACTTGGTCATCTCATATCCAAACGATTTCTAAAAATGTGTTTCGTCTAGCCTAGCTTCCTCGCTGATTCTTTCCGGCCTCTTGTTTAGGTTGCTGGTGAGAGTAACTGGCGTGTAGTTTGAATGGGATTGTCTTTATCCTACTTTGTGGATCGAGGTTGAAATAGCGTCCTTCCAGTCTGACAGCAACAGCACATTTTGGGGAGATAGCTTGAAGATTGTAACCAGTGGATCGGTTATACGGGGGGATAGCTTCTTGAGACGGTGTTTATGGTTCCTTACGTTCATGGGTGATCAACAAATTCTGATCATCTACAAAGGACTGCTCTGGATTCCTCCGAAAGACGTATGGACCAATGAGAGTAGCAAAGTTCATTTGGCATTCAAGTGCCAGATCATATGACATACCCGGAATACTTTTTTGCAATATAGTTGAAGATTGAACGATGAATTCATGGTTGTTTGCTGAATGCCATCTTCCTCATAATTTTCTCGCAGGCATCAAGACCTCATTCATCGTCTCATCGGTTGCAGTTCAGAAATAAGTGGAGGAAACTGTCAGAAGTAATATTTTGATTTATTATTGTAATATTTGTTCACAGACCTTAGTTGTATCATTGTTTATATGTTGATGTTACAATAAAGAATTATCGAGTCACCACTTGGTGTTTTCGTTTTTGCGTCCGTTATTACTAAGCGTTTCTGAGAAACTTCAAGGAAAAGCGTGAACCCGAGCGTAGCAAGAGCTGGGCATTAACGGCCTTCGAGAGTTGGCTGACAGTTTGTGACGGTACAACGTCAGTTTTCAACGGTTTTCCACAGTTGTTGGCAGTTTGGATAGTCACCGTTCATCTTTCCTGGTGCCGGTCAAGTCCTCTTTGAACAAGCAATATCTGGAACGATTTTGGAATTGGGTCAAGTTCAACAATGCCTGGGTCAAAGAAGGGACAGAGCGTCTTGGATGCAAACAGGAAAGTAAGTCATGGTGACTTGTCTGTTAATTGTAACGATGTGTCTGATGTTAAGCATGACATGGTTGATGTTACTGTTTCGCCGTTCAGGGATAATAGGAACATCAAACTCCCTAAATTTGAACCACGGTGTTTCGATGGAAACCCGGCTGATTATTTACAATTTGTAAAGGAGTTTGAGATCATGTTGAGTAGTTTTCTATTAAGTGATGAATTGAAATTGATGTATTTGATGAGGTATTGCACTGGAGATGCTTCAAGAGCTATACAGTGCTGTAAGCTCATGCCCCCTAATGAGGGATACGCTGAGGCTATGAGCATATTACGTCAAAGGTTTGGAAGACCTTCAATGATTGTAAGGAACGTATACGAAGCTGTCAAAGGTAACGGCAGTCAACTTCAAGATGACTCCAAGGCACTTACTGAGTTTTTAGATAATCTTATGACTTATAAGAATACCTTGATTTCTATGAATTGCATGAGTGACCTCAACTCGAGCTCAGTCCTAGAGGTAATTGCGAGACGCCTACCTACTCGGCTGCAAAGGAAGTGGGTAAAAATAAGCTCTCGTATAGAGGAGGAGGGTATCGAGCCAAGGTTTGATGATATTCTTAGACTGGTGAAGGACAGTGTCAACCAGGCGATGGGCAAATTCGCCAGCATTTTGCATTCTAAGGTAGAACCTAAGGAACCAGTGAATATAAGGAAGGCATTTGTGGTGAAGTCTCAAGACACAACGAGAAAGGATGAGTGTATTGTTTGCCATAACATGCATCAATTGAGTGATTGTAATCGCTTTATCGCTATGTCACCCGTAGAAAGGTTAAAAATGGCAAAGCAGAAGCGGCTGTGTTTCAGTTGTTTAAAGATTGGGCATACAAAGTGGAATTGTAAGGCGACAAATAAAAGAAGTAGTGGTTTAACGGATATGCACCCACTTCTGAGAACAGTGAACGAACCTGGGAATTCGGTTAATTGTAATAGTATCTCTAGACCCCTTGACACCCCACAAGTTTTCTTAGGGGTATTACCAGTTAAGGTGAAAGGACCGAAATCTTCAGTAGAGACTTATGCATTGTTGGATAATGGTTCAGACGTTACATTGATAGATGCTGAACTGGCTGGTTGCTTGGGTATTAAAGGCCCAAAGCAACCCTTGGTTGTAAATACTTTCAATTCTGCGAAAACAGTAGTATGTGAGCGAGTGTCATTTCAGTTAGAATCCTTGGCTACTGGGGAAACCGTGGAAGTGGATACTGCTTACACTACCTCCAGTATGAAACTTGGCGAAGCTATAGTACCTAGTCGTGAAACGGTTGTCGGTAAGCCATACCTGTGTGACATACCTCTTCCAACACTGCAAGATGGAAGAGTGAGAGTACTCATTGGATGTAGTGTGCCAGAAGCTCACAAGGTATTAGAAGAGAGATTTGGAGGTAGAGATGATCTGTTTGCGACGAAAACACCACTGGGATGGACAGTGAGAGGACCTATACCCATAGTCCACATATCATCATTAGTTACAAACGATGGGGACAAACTAGAAACTATGATTAAAAATATGTATGACAAGGAGTTTTGTGACTGCGGTGTCCCAGGGAAGGGTCGTTCTGTAGAAGACTTAAAAGCAGTTAAAATAGCCGAGGACTCTTGTAAATACGAAAACGGGCGTTTCAGCGTTGGCCTACCATGGAGATTCAAAGATAGACAGTTGGTTTGTAATAGGAAAGTTGCTCTTAAGAGACTAATGGGTTTACAGAAGAAATTTCTGTCAGATGCAGAACTCTGGTCCAAATATAAGGAAGTCGTCGATAAACATATAATGAAGGGTTACGTTGAAAGACTAGTTGATCAGAGTGAGCCAGGGAAGTGGTATTTGCCCCATCATCCCGTCTTTAACCCGAGGAAGCCAGGTAAACTCCGTGTGGTGTTTGATTGTTCTGCGAAACATGAAGGAGTCTCTTTAAATGATAATCTGTATAGTGGCCCAGATTGCGTGAGCTCATTAGTGGGACTGCTATTGAGATTCAGAAAGTTTACAGTTGCTGTCGCGGCGGATATTGAGGAAATGTTCCTACAGGTGAAGGTGCCAGAGAGTGACAGAGATCACTTGAGGTTTTTGTGGTTTGATGACGGTCCTTGTGGTAAGGTGTCAGAATATAGGATGACAGTGCATCCATTTGGTGCCACGTCCTCCCCGTTTTGTGCTAATTTTGCTCTACGAAAGGCAGTGTCCACATTTGGTTCTAATGATTTGCTGGACGTCATAGATTGTTGCTTCTACGTGGATGATTGTTTAGCCTCCTTCGATGATGATAAGTCTGCAGTTAGATTTGCAACAAGCATCACTGAAGTGTTAGCTAAGGCCGGCTTTCGTCTAACTAAGTGGGTCTCGAACAGCCTAGACGTTTTGAAGCATATAGATCCAGAAGACAGAGCACCTACCGTACGAGATTTGCCTGTTGATACTCTACCAGTTGAACGCACATTAGGTATGCGATGGGATGTGAACTCTGATACCTTTGGATTTAGTGTTGGTGATATTGATAAGCCAGTTACTCGGAGAGGTGTGCTCTCTGTGTTGTCGTCCGTGTTTGACCCACTTGGATTAGTAGCACCTTATCTACTTCCGGCTAGGAGGTTATTTCAAGAGACATGCAGGAAAGGGTTACAGTGGGATGAACCATTAAGTGAGAGGCAGAGAGAAGAGTGGAAGGGGTGGGTTAACAGTTTAAGAATGCTGAATCTACATTCCGTCTCACGTCCACTTAAGCCGTCGAGAAATCATGATATAATTGACTTCCATGTTTTTTCTGATGCCTCTGAGGTTGGATTTGGTGCAGCCGTATACATCAGAACCACCTTAAGGAATGATATAGATGTTAGCCTGGTGATGGGTAAATCTAGAGTTGCACCTCTAAAGACGGTTTCGATTCCGAGATTAGAACTTAATGCGCCTTACTAGCTGCGCAGTTATTCACAACGGTGTGTAAAGAGTTGGATTACCCCAAGCATCCCGTAACGTTTTGGACTGATTCGATGTCTGTGATATATTATATACGCAACGAGTCAGCAAGATATGCATGTTTTGTAGCTAACAGAGTATCTCAAATTCGTGAACTAACAACTGTTGAGCAGTGGAGGTACGTACCGTCTGGAAAAAATCCAGCTGATCTAGCCTCGCGAGGAGTTATTGATATGAATGTGGTTAAAAATAAGTGGTGGAAAGGTCCAGAGTTCTTGCTAAGGGCTGATAGTATGTGGCCTCGTAGAGAAGATGAACCACCGATAAACGAGTGTGCCTTGGAGTTGAAGACAAGTGTCAGTTTAACATCTACTCAAGAAAGACATTCAGGTTTACATCCACTTTTTAAATATTATTCTTCTTGGTACAAACTACTGAAAGCTGTTGCGTGGTTGACACGATATGTTACGTATTTAAAGGTCATGCATCTTGCGGGATACGAAAATATGAATGTGGGGCCTTTGAGAGTCGAAGATATTAGAAATGCAGAGTTAGCGATTTTGAGGGCTGCTCAGTGGGAAGCGTGGGGTGAGATTGCCAAGGAGGATAGTCCCGATTTCGCAGATTTCAAGGTGCGGTTAGATAGATTATCTCCGATAGTTTCCGAAGGGATCGCTAGAGTTGGTGGACGTCTACAAATGTTAGAATCGTCATATGAGACCCGTCATCCGGCTTTATTACCTTGCTACCATCCAGTCACTGATCTCATTATAAGACACTACCATGTTCTTGAAGGTCATTTGGGTACTTCGCAAGTACTATCAAGTATTCGATGTAAGTTCTGGATAGTGAAGGGAGGTACTGCTGTCCGTAAAATAATTGATAAGTGCATGGAATGTAAACTCCGAAATGCTCGTCCAGTACAGCAGATGATGGCACCACTCCCAGCGTGGCAAGCTTCTGAAGGGAATTATCCATTTGAGTACGTTGGGGTGGATTTGTTCGGACCTTTTGTAGTGAAGAGAGGCAGAACCCTATGTAAAAGATATGGCTGTTTATTCACCTGTTTGAAAATGAGAGCTGTGCATATTGAGATGGTTCATACGCTAACTACTGATTCATTCGTGCTAGCATTACATAGATTTATAAATCGCCGGGGTGTACCGAAGATGATGTTCAGCGACAGAGGGACTAATTTTGTTGGCTGTCACGCCGAGCTTAAAGAGTACTTCGAAGGTCCCAAACGAGAGTTCAGGAAGAGTTACTGAAAAGGAACATCGAGTGGCACTTCAACCCACCACATGCCAGCCATAGAGGTGGGCTATGGGAAAGACTTATAGGAATTATCAAGCGTATTTTAAGCTCCATAATTAAAAACCAGAGTTTGAATGACGAAACGCTGGAGACATTTTTTGTGAAGCTGAACGAATATTAAATGACCGGCCGTTATCACCTGTGAGGGACGACGTCAAGGATTTTGATGTGTTAACCACAAATAAATTTTTTAATTTTTATGTTTTTTTATTTTTTATTTCTTGATTTACAGCTTGATTCCACACTGTATTTTCGGTGCAAGTATGGAATTTTCAGCATGGATATCGGTAGCCCAAATTTTGCAGGCCGACCATAGATATCAGGTGTGCGTCGGTGCGGGCTTGAACCCCGGACCATGTGCATGGTCGGCGAGAGTCCTAACCACTGTGCCACCGACACACAACCCTGGCATAGAGGACTCAAGCGGGGAAGGAATACCTACGATTAAAAGATGGAAACAAGCCAGGCACATGAAAGATATATTTTAGAAAAGATGGATAAAGGAGTATGTTCTAACACTGCAAACCAGAGACAAGTGGAAAACGTTGTGCCGAAACTTAAAGGTTGGTGACATAGTATTAGTAGCAGATAAATGTGCCACAGGTAGATAGCTTTTAGGAGTGGTAGTAAGGCTACTATGTAGTGGTGATGGATTGGTGAGGACGGTTGAGGTGAGAACAAGTTGTGGCATGTTGGTGCGAGATATTGGAAAACTGTGTCTACTGGAAGGTGCTGAGAGTAGAGAGTCGGAAGATGAAACACTAGACGATTTCCCAACCTAGAGAATCAACCTGAGAAAGGTTGTAGGCGTACTGCTGTAAGTCCTGCGATTCTTCAAAGGAATTCCATCAAGATATGATCCGCGAGTTTGTGTGTACTGTCTGCATATATGTGTGGTGTGTCATATCAATTGGTGTTTCTTGGATTCATTGTGTTTACTTGTTGTTTTCGTATCTTGTTGTTATTGCGTAATTTTGTTAAAATTTTCGTCGTGATTATTTCTGAAGTTGTTTCGAGTCTTCTACATCCGTGAATGAATTGATTGATGCTAAGGACAGCAGATGGGTCGTATACGCCGGGGAGGCTAGGCTATTGCTGAGAATGAAATGCACACGGAGATAATTGTTAGCTGCGGTCCCACACGCCGGGGAGGGAGAGTGTAAACGACTGAGGCTCGCATACGTCACTGTTACTAGAACTGAGGCAGAATGAGTGACAAGCGATTGCAGTGATAATTGGTAGTGAGTGGATAAGAGGATGAGCGTAGAGTATCGTGAGGTGGTGCGATGGTCTTGTTGCATTCTGCAAGAGTCATTCTAGCAAGTGGCGATTGTGTTGCAAGAGGATGCCCTTAACTGGAAGGCGCAGGTCGTCATTGATGCGTGAGATTGTGCTGTGGGTATGCTTGTTGTGTGTTGGCTTTTCTGTTTGTTATCCATTTCAGCTCTGTCCATGTGACCCAGGTTCTCCCATTTGCATCCAAGTCAACGTGTATTGGTTGTGATGGAAAAAAGAAATGGATTCGTTTTTTGCCGGGGAGTGTCAGTGTAGTTGAAGATTGAACGATCAATTCATGGTTGTTTGCTCAAGACCAACTTCCCCAATTTTCGCGCAGGCATCAATACGACAGTCATCGTCTCATCGGTCGCCGTTCGGAAAGAAGTCAGGAGACAACCATCGGAAGTAATATTGTGATTTATTATTGTAATATTTGTTCACAGACCTTAGTGGAATTATTTTTTATATGTTGGTGTTACAATAAAGAATTATCGAGTCGCCAAACTGAGTTTTGGTTTTTGCGTCCGTTATTACTAAGCGTTTCTGAGAAACTTCAAGGAACAGCGTGAGCCCGAGCGTAGCAAGAGCTGGGCATTAACGGTTTACGCAACGTGGCTGACAGTTTCTGATTGTTAAATCAGTTTCTGACGGGAGAAACAGATTCTGGCGGATTCAGACACTTGATGAAAGTTTGGATAGTCACCGTTCATCTTTCCTGGTGCCGGTCAAGTCCTCTTCGAACAAGCAACATCTGGAACGATTTTGGAATTGGGTCAAGTTCAACAATGCCTGTGTCAAAGAAGGGGCAGAGCGTCTTGGATGCAAACAGGAAAGTAAGTCATGGTGACTTGTCTGTCAATTGTAACGATGTGTCTGATGTTAAGCATGACATGGTTGATGTTACTGTTTCACCGTTCAGGGATAATAGGAACATCAAACTCCCTAAATTTGAACCACGGTGTTTCGATGGAAACCCGGCTGATTATTTACAATTTGTAAAGGAGTTTGAGATCATGTTGAGTAGTTTTCTATTAAATGATGAATTGAAATTGATGTATTTGTTGAGGTATTGCTTTGGAGATGCTTCAAGAGCTATACAGTGCTGTAAGCTCATGCCCCTTAATGAGGGATACGCTGAGGCTATGAGCATATTACGTCAAAGGTTTGCAAGACCTTCAATGATTGTAAGGAACGTATACGAAGCTGTCAAAGGTAACGGCAGTCAACTTCAAGATGACTCCAAGGCACTTACTGAGTTTTTAGATACACTTATGACTTATTAGAATACCTTGATTTCTATGAGTTGCATGAGTGACCTCAACTCGAGCTCAGTCCAAGAGGTAATTGCGAGACGCCTACCTACTCGACTGCAAAGGAAGTGGGTGAAGATGAGCTCCTGTATGGAGGATGACGGTATCGAGCCAAAGTTTGATGATATCCTGAAACTGGTAAATACTAGTGTCAATCAATCTATGAGCAAGTTCGCCAGTCTATTACATCTCACCCCTAGAATAGAGCAGTCTGAGGGAAAAACGCAATCATTGATGACGAATAGGCCTCAGAGAGGTGGATATCGAGAAGGCTCCATGATGTCTAGTAATGCATATAAACTTAGTGAGTGCAACAGGTTTCGTAGTACATCCTAAACAGATAAGTTACAAGATGCAAGACAAACACGGTTGTGTTTCACACGTTTGCAAGAGGTGCATACAGAAGTGAACTGTGAACCAGTGAGCAAGTTCAGTGATAAGCTAAATGTAAACTCCAGGCCTTACTCCGAATTGTGTGACGACAACGGTGTTGTGAAGAAGTCTGTAGTTGCAACTGGTAAGCCGTTGTTGAATAGAGTGTCACAGAATAGAGTTACTGCTTCAGGGTGCAGTTCTGACTCCAAAAGTTTACAAGGTATAACTAGTCAGAGTGAAGTTATAAAACCTTTGATGATTTGTGAGGACGAACCAAAATTGTCTACTTCTGTTATTAAAGAGTTTGAAAATGATAAAGTTGACGGTAAAGTGAATATTCGTGATAATGATCATGATACTTCACAGTTGTCTTTGGTTGATCATGATGAGATGAGGGATATGCCTACTACTGCTAAGTTGAACAAAGTTTCTGTACAACTTGAACGGGAAGTAGAAGTAAATGCAGATGCAGTTGCAGAAGGCATGCATACTTGTGAGACCGTCAGTGTGAGTGATCAGCATGTAGCCCACCTATCATCAGATGCTATTGCTAAACCTGAGCTGATAGTAAAAGACAGCAGTGGTGTTGGTCTTGCAGGTAGACAAATTTATGAAAGCCGAGAAACAACAGCTTCTGATCCACCGCTAACTTCATCAACTGGTGTCAATCAGTCGTCGTTGGTGTTGTCATTCACAAAGAAGAAGACGCCCATCAACTCATGTATCTTGTACAATGACTATAATAATATTAGTGCATTTGAAAGGACGAAAGATATTGCTCAGTTTAGAGACGATAAGCCAAGTGTAAACGAGGGAGTAATTGTTAAATTGACTTGCACGAATAAAGGCATTTCTTGTTTCAAGTTACTATTTGAATGCTATTATCTTTGGTGTAAATTACTCTGTTTCTACGCTTGGTTGACCAGATACGTCGTATGTATGTTAGTCATCTATATTCTACTATACAATGACATGAGCGTGTTGCCATTCAGATTTGAGGATATAGATGATAGAAGGAAGTCAGCAAATGAACTCTGCGACGATTTTTCAACCTAGAGCATCAACCTGAGAAGGGTTGTAGGCGTACTGCTGTAAGTCCTACAGTTCTTCAAGGGTAGTTTGCCGTGCCAGAATACACAATATTTGATGTGTTGATTGTACATATGTTTGTGTTAAATAGTTGTGTGAGTTCCAATTATTGTAATTGTGGATTAATCTTGTTTGTGTCCGGACATTCCACAAATTACAATCGTCAACCTTTGAAGGGTTGTAGGCGTACTGCTGTAAGTCCTGCGATTCTTCAAAGGAATTCCATCAAGATATGATCCGCGAGTTTGTGTGTACTGTCTGCATATATGTGTGGTGTGTCATATCAATTGGTGTTTCTTGGATTCATTGTGTTTACTTGTTGTTTTCGTATCTTGTTGTTATTGCGTAATTTTGTTAAAATTTTCGTCGTGATTATTTCTGAAGTTGTTTCGAGTCTTCTACATCCGTGAATGAATTGATTGATGCTAAGGACAGCAGATGGGTCGTATACGCCGGGGAGGCTAGGCTATTGCTGAGAATGAAATGCACACGGAGATAATTGTTAGCTGCGGTCCCACACGCCGGGGAGGGAGAGTGTAAACGACTGAGGCTCGCATACGTCACTGTTACTAGAACTGAGGCAGAATGAGTGACAAGCGATTGCAGTGATAATTGGTAGTGAGTGGATAAGAGGATGAGCGTAGAGTATCGTGAGGTGGTGCGATGGTCTTGTTGCATTCTGCAAGAGTCATTCTAGCAAGTGGCGATTGTGTTGCAAGAGGATGCCCTTAACTGGAAGGCGCAGGTCGTCATTGATGCGTGAGATTGTGCTGTGGGTATGCTTGTTGTGTGTTGGCTTTTCTGTTTGTTATCCATTTCAGCTCTGTCCATGTGACCCAGGTTCTCCCATTTGCATCCAAGTCAACGTGTATTGGTTGTGATGGAAAAAAGAAATGGATTCGTTTTTTGCCGGGGAGTGTCAGTGTAGTTGAAGATTGAACGATCAATTCATGGTTGTTTGCTCAAGACCAACTTCCCCAATTTTCGCGCAGGCATCAATACGACAGTCATCGTCTCATCGGTCGCCGTTCGGAAAGAAGTCAGGAGACAACCATCGGAAGTAATATTGTGATTTATTATTGTAATATTTGTTCACAGACCTTAGTGGAATTATTTTTTATATGTTGGTGTTACAATAAAGAATTATCGAGTCGCCAAACTGAGTTTTGGTTTTTGCGTCCGTTATTACTAAGCGTTTCTGAGAAACTTCAAGGAACAGCGTGAGCCCGAGCGTAGCAAGAGCTGGGCATTAACGGTTTACGCAACGTGGCTGACAGTTTCTGATTGTTAAATCAGTTTCTGACGGGAGAAACAGATTCTGGCGGATTCAGACACTTGATGAAAGTTTGGATAGTCACCGTTCATCTTTCCTGGTGCCGGTCAAGTCCTCTTCGAACAAGCAACATCTGGAACGATTTTGGAATTGGGTCAA
Source organism: Trichobilharzia regenti (assembly GCA_944472135.2). Classification (NCBI taxonomy): domain Eukaryota; kingdom Metazoa; phylum Platyhelminthes; class Trematoda; order Strigeidida; family Schistosomatidae; genus Trichobilharzia; species Trichobilharzia regenti. The sequence continues at coordinate 94,514,410 of OX235265.1, forward strand.
GTTCAACAATGCCTGTGTCAAAGAAGGGGCAGAGCGTCTTGGATGCAAACAGGAAAGTAAGTCATGGTGACTTGTCTGTCAATTGTAACGATGTGTCTGATGTTAAGCATGACATGGTTGATGTTACTGTTTCACCGTTCAGGGATAATAGGAACATCAAACTCCCTAAATTTGAACCACGGTGTTTCGATGGAAACCCGGCTGATTATTTACAATTTGTAAAGGAGTTTGAGATCATGTTGAGTAGTTTTCTATTAAATGATGAATTGAAATTGATGTATTTGTTGAGGTATTGCTTTGGAGATGCTTCAAGAGCTATACAGTGCTGTAAGCTCATGCCCCTTAATGAGGGATACGCTGAGGCTATGAGCATATTACGTCAAAGGTTTGCAAGACCTTCAATGATTGTAAGGAACGTATACGAAGCTGTCAAAGGTAACGGCAGTCAACTTCAAGATGACTCCAAGGCACTTACTGAGTTTTTAGATAAACTTATGACTTATAAGAATACCTTGATTTCTATGAATTGCATGAGTGACCTCAACTCGAGCTCAGTCCAAGAGGTAATTGCGAGACGCCTACCTACTCGACTGCAAAGGAAGTGGGTGAAGATAAGCTCCCGTATGGAGGATGAGGGTATCGAGCCAAAGTTTGATGATATCCTGAAACTGGTAAATACTAGTGTCAATCAATCTATGAGCAAGTTCGCCAGTCTATTACATCTCACCCCTAGAATAGAGCAGTCTGAGGGAAAAACGCAATCATTGATGACGAATAGGCCTCAGAGAGGTGGATATCGAGAAGGCTCCATGATGTCTAGTAATGCATATAAACTTAGTGAGTGCAACAGGTTTCGTAGTACATCCTCAACAGATAAGTTACAAGATGCAAGACAAACACGGTTGTGTTTCACACGTTTGCAAGAGGTGCATACAGAAGTGAACTGTGAACCAGTGAGCAAGTTCAGTGATAAGCTAAATGTAAACTCCAGGCCTTACTCCGAATTGTGTGACGATAACGGTGTTGTGAAGAAGTCTGTAGTTGCAACTGGTAAGCCGTTGTTGAATAGAGTGTCACAGAATAGAGTTACTGCTTCAGAGTGCAGTTCTGACTCCAAAAGTTTACAAGGTATAACTAGTCAGAGTGAAGTTATAAAACCTTTGATGATTTGTGAGGAGGAACCAAAATTGTCTACTTCTGTTATTAAAGAGTTTGAAAATGATAAAGTTGACGGTAAAGTGAATATTCGTGATAATGATCATGATACTTCACAGTTGTCTTTGGTTGATCATGATGAGATGAGGGATATGCCTACTACTGCTAAGTTGAACAAAGTTTCTGTACAACTTGAACGTGAAGTAGAAGTAAATGCAGATGCAGTTGCAGAAGGCATGCATACTTGTGAGACCGTCAGTGTGAGTGATCAGCATGTAGCCCACCTATCATCAGATGCTAGTGCTAAACCTGAGCTGATAGTAAAAGACAGCAGTGGTGTTGGTCTTGCAGGTAGACAAATTTATGAAAGCCGAGAAACAACAGCTTCTGATCCACCGCTAACTTCATCAACTGGTGTCAATCAGTCGTCGTTGGTGTTGTCATTCACAAAGAAGAAGACGCCCATCAACTCATGTATCTTGTACAATGACTATAATAATATTAGTGCATTTGAAAGGACGAAAGATATTGCTCAGTTTAGAGACGATAAGCCAAGTGTAAACGAGGGAGTAATTGTTAAATTGACTTGCACGAATAAAGGCATTTCTTGTTTCAAGTTACTATTTGAATGCTATTATCTTTGGTGTAAATTACTCTGTTTCTACGCTTGGTTGACCAGATACGTCGTATGTATGTTAGTCATCTATATTCTACTATACAATGACATGAGCGTGTTGCCATTCAGATTTGAGGATATAGATGATAGAAGGAAGTCAGCAAATGAACTCTGCGACGATTTTTCAACCTAGAGCATCAACCTGAGAAGGGTTGTAGGCGTACTGCTGTAAGTCCTACAGTTCTTCAAGGGTAGTTTGCCGTGCCAGAATACACAATATTTGATGTGTTGATTGTACATATGTTTGTGTTAAATAGTTGTGTGAGTTCCAATTATTGTAATTGTGGATTAATCTTGTTTGTGTCCGGACATTCCACAAATTACAATCGTCAACCTTTGAAGGGTTGTAGGCGTACTGCTGTAAGTCCTGCGATTCTTCAAAGGAATTCCATCAAGATATGATCCGCGAGTTTGTGTGTACTGTCTGCATATATGTGTGGTGTGTCATATCAATTGGTGTTTCTTGGATTCATTGTGTTTACTTGTTGTTTTCGTATCTTGTTGTTATTGCGTAATTTTGTTAAAATTTTCGTCGTGATTATTTCTGAAGTTGTTTCGAGTCTTCTACATCCGTGAATGAATTGATTGATGCTAAGGACAGCAGATGGGTCGTATACGCCGGGGAGGCTAGGCTATTGCTGAGAATGAAATGCACACGGAGATAATTGTTAGCTGCGGTCCCACACGCCGGGGAGGGAGAGTGTAAACGACTGAGGCTCGCATACGTCACTGTTACTAGAACTGAGGCAGAATGAGTGACAAGCGATTGCAGTGATAATTGGTAGTGAGTGGATAAGAGGATGAGCGTAGAGTATCGTGAGGTGGTGCGATGGTCTTGTTGCATTCTGCAAGAGTCATTCTAGCAAGTGGCGATTGTGTTGCAAGAGGATGCCCTTAACTGGAAGGCGCAGGTCGTCATTGATGCGTGAGATTGTGCTGTGGGTATGCTTGTTGTGTGTTGGCTTTTCTGTTTGTTATCCATTTCAGCTCTGTCCATGTGACCCAGGTTCTCCCATTTGCATCCAAGTCAACGTGTATTGGTTGTGATGGAAAAAAGAAATGGATTCGTTTTTTGCCGGGGAGTGTCAGTGTAGTTGAAGATTGAACGATCAATTCATGGTTGTTTGCTCAAGACCAACTTCCCCAATTTTCGCGCAGGCATCAATACGACAGTCATCGTCTCATCGGTCGCCGTTCGGAAAGAAGTCAGGAGACAACCATCGGAAGTAATATTGTGATTTATTATTGTAATATTTGTTCACAGACCTTAGTGGAATTATTTTTTATATGTTGGTGTTACAATAAAGAATTATCGAGTCGCCAAACTGAGTTTTGGTTTTTGCGTCCGTTATTACTAAGCGTTTCTGAGAAACTTCAAGGAACAGCGTGAGCCCGAGCGTAGCAAGAGCTGGGCATTAACGGTTTACGCAACGTGGCTGACAGTTTCTGATTGTTAAATCAGTTTCTGACGGGAGAAACAGATTCTGGCGGATTCAGACACTTGATGAAAGTTTGGATAGTCACCGTTCATCTTTCCTGGTGCCGGTCAAGTCCTCTTCGAACAAGCAACATCTGGAACGATTTTGGAATTGGGTCAAGTTCAACAATGCCTGTGTCAAAGAAGGGGCAGAGCGTCTTGGATGCAAACAGGAAAGTAAGTCATGGTGACTTGTCTGTCAATTGTAACGATGTGTCTGATGTTAAGCATGACATGGTTGATGTTACTGTTTCACCGTTCAGGGATAATAGGAACATCAAACTCCCTAAATTTGAACCACGGTGTTTCGATGGAAACCCGGCTGATTATTTACAATTTGTAAAGGAGTTTGAGATCATGTTGAGTAGTTTTCTATTAAATGATGAATTGAAATTGATGTATTTGTTGAGGCATTGCTTTGGAGATGCTTCAAGAGCTATACAGTGCTGTAAGCTCATGCCCCTTAATGAGGGATACGCTGAGGCTATGAGCATATTACGTCAAAGGTTTGCAAGACCTTCAATGATTGTAAGGAACGTATACGAAGCTGTCAAAGGTAACGGCAGTCAACTTCAAGATGACTCCAAGGCACTTACTGAGTTTTTAGATACACTTATGACTTATAAGAATACCTTGATTTCTATGAGTTGCATGAGTGACCTCAACTCGAGCTCAGTCCAAGAGGTAATTGCGAGACGCCTACCTACTCGACTGCAAAGGAAGTGGGTGAAGATGAGCTCCTGTATGGAGGATGACGGTATCGAGCCAAAGTTTGATGATATCCTGAAACTGGTAAATACTAGTGTCAATCAATCTATGAGCAAGTTCGCCAGTCTATTACATCTCACCCCTAGGATAGAGCAGTCTGAGGGAAAAACGCAATCATTGATGACGAATAGGCCTCAGAGAGGTGGATATCGAGAAGGCTCCATGATGTCTAGTAATGCATATAAACTTAGTGAGTGCAACAGGTTTCGTAGTACATCCTAAACAGATAAGTTACAAGATGCAAGACAAACACGGTTGTGTTTCACACGTTTGCAAGAGGTGCATACAGAAGTGAACTGTGAACCAGTGAGCAAGTTCAGTGATAAGCTAAATGTAAACTCCAGGCCTTACTCCGAATTGTGTGACGACAACGGTGTTGTGAAGAAGTCTGTAGTTGCAACTGGTAAGCCATTGTTGAATAGAGTGTCACAGAATAGAGTTACTGCTTCAGGGTGCAGTTCTGACTCCAAAAGTTTACAAGGTATAACTAGTCAGAGTGAAGTTATAAAACCTTTGATGATTTGTGAGGACGAACCAAAATTGTCTACTTCTGTTATTAAAGAGTTTGAAAATGATAAAGTTGACGGTAAAGTGAATATTCGTGATAATGATCATGATACTTCACAGTTGTCTTTGGTTGATCATGATGAGATGAGGGATATGCCTACTACTGCTAAGTTGAACAAAGTTTCTGTACAACTTGAACGGGAAGTAGAAGTAAATGCAGATGCAGTTGCAGAAGGCATGCATACTTGTGAGACCGTCAGTGTGAGTGATCAGCATGTAGCCCACCTATCATCAGATGCTATTGCTAAACCTGAGCTGATAGTAAAAGACAGCAGTGGTGTTGGTCTTGCAGGTAGACAAATTTATGAAAGCCGAGAAACAACAGCTTCTGATCCACCGCTAACTTCATCAACTGGTGTCAATCAGTCGTCGTTGGTGTTGTCATTCACAAAGAAGAAGACGCCCATCAACTCATGTATCTTGTACAATGACTATAATAATATTAGTGCATTTGAAAGGACGAAAGATATTGCTCAGTTTAGAGACGATAAGCCAAGTGTAAACGAGGGAGTAATTGTTAAATTGACTTGCACGAATAAAGGCATTTATTGTTTCAAGTTACTATTTGAATGCTATTATCTTTGGTGTAAATTACTCTGTTTCTACGCTTGGTTGACCAGATACGTCGTATGTATGTTAGTCATCTATATTCTACTATACAATGACATGAGCGTGTTGCCATTCAGATTTGAGGATATAGATGATAGAAGGAAGTCAGCAAATGAACTCTGCGACGATTTTTCAACCTAGAGCATCAACCTGAGAAGGGTTGTAGGCGTACTGCTGTAAGTCCTACAGTTCTTCAAGGGTAGTTTGCCGTGCCAGAATACACAATATTTGATGTGTTGATTGTACATATGTTTGTGTTAAATAGTTGTGTGAGTTCCAATTATTGTAATTGTGGATTAATCTTGTTTGTGTCCGGACATTCCACAAATTACAACCGTCAACCTTTGAAGGGTTGTAGGCGTACTGCTGTAAGTCCTGCGATTCTTCAAAGGAATTCCATCAAGATATGATCCGCGAGTTTGTGTGTACTGTCTGCATATATGTGTGGTGTGTCATATCAATTGGTGTTTCTTGGATTCATTGTGTTTACTTGTTGTTTTCGTATCTTGTTGTTATTGCGTAATTTTGTTAAAATTTTCGTCGTGATTATTTCTGAAGTTGTTTCTAGTCTTCTACATCCGTGAATGAATTGATTGATGCTAAGGACAGCAGATGGGTCGTATACGCCGGGGAGGCTAGGCTATTGCTGAGAATGAAATGCACACGGAGATAATTGTTAGCTGCGGTCCCACACGCCGGGGAGGGAGAGTGTAAACGACTGAGGCTCGCATACGTCACTGTTACTAGAACTGAGGCAGAATGAGTGACAAGCGATTGCAGTGATAATTGGTAGTGAGTGGATAAGAGGATGAGCGTAGAGTATCGTGAGGTGGTGCGATGGTCTTGTTGCATTCTGCAAGAGTCATTCTAGCAAGTGGCGATTGTGTTGCAAGAGGATGCCCTTAACTGGAAGGCGCAGGTCGTCATTGATGCGTGAGATTGTGCTGTGGGTATGCTTGTTGTGTGTTGGCTTTTCTGTTTGTTATCCATTTCAGCTCTGTCCATGTGACCCAGGTTCTCCCATTTGCATCCAAGTCAACGTGTATTGGTTGTGATGGAAAAAAGAAATGGATTCGTTTTTTGCCGGGGAGTGTCAGTGTAGTTGAAGATTGAACGATCAATTCATGGTTGTTTGCTCAAGACCAACTTCCCCAATTTTCGCGCAGGCATCAATACGACAGTCATCGTCTCATCGGTCGCCGTTCGGAAAGAAGTCAGGAGACAACCATCGGAAGTAATATTGTGATTTATTATTGTAATATTTGTTCACAGACCTTAGTGGAATTATTTTTTATATGTTGGTGTTACAATAAAGAATTATCGAGTCGCCAAACTGAGTTTTGGTTTTTGCGTCCGTTATTACTAAGCGTTTCTGAGAAACTTCAAGGAACAGCGTGAGCCCGAGCGTAGCAAGAGCTGGGCATTAACGGTTTACGCAACGTGGCTGACAGTTTCTGATTGTTAAATCAGTTTCTGACGGGAGAAACAGATTCTGGCGGATTCAGACACTTGATGAAAGTTTGGATAGTCACCGTTCATCTTTCCTGGTGCCGGTCAAGTCCTCTTCGAACAAGCAACATCTGGAACGATTTTGGAATTGGGTCAAGTTCAACAATGCCTGTGTCAAAGAAGGGGCAGAGCGTCTTGGATGCAAACAGGAAAGTAAGTCATGGTGACTTGTCTGTCAATTGTAACGATGTGTCTGATGTTAAGCATGACATGGTTGATGTTACTGTTTCACCGTTCAGGGATAATAGGAACATCAAACTCCCTAAATTTGAACCACGGTGTTTCGATGGAAACCCGGCTGATTATTTACAATTTGTAAAGGAGTTTGAGATCATGTTGAGTAGTTTTCTATTAAATGATGAATTGAAATTGATGTATTTGTTGAGGCATTGCTTTGGAGATGCTTCAAGAGCTATACAGTGCTGTAAGCTCATGCCCCTTAATGAGGGATACGCTGAGGCTATGAGCATATTACGTCAAAGGTTTGCAAGACCTTCAATGATTGTAAGGAACGTATACGAAGCTGTCAAAGGTAACGGCAGTCAACTTCAAGATGACTCCAAGGCACTTACTGAGTTTTTAGATACACTTATGACTTATTAGAATACCTTGATTTCTATGAGTTGCATGAGTGACCTCAACTCGAGCTCAGTCCAAGAGGTAATTGCGAGACGCCTACCTACTCGACTGCAAAGGAAGTGGGTGAAGATGAGCTCCTGTATGGAGGATGACGGTATCGAGCCAAAGTTTGATGATATCCTGAAACTGGTAAATACTAGTGTCAATCAATCTATGAGCAAGTTCGCCAGTCTATTACATCTCACCCCTAGGATAGAGCAGTCTGAGGGAAAAACGCAATCATTGATGACGAATAGGCCTCAGAGAGGTGGATATCGAGAAGGCTCCATGATGTCTAGTAATGCATATAAACTTAGTGAGTGCAACAGGTTTCGTAGTACATCCTAAACAGATAAGTTACAAGATGCAAGACAAACACGATTGTGTTTCACACGTTTGCAAGAGGTGCATACAGAAGTGAACTGTGAACCAGTGAGCAAGTTCAGTGATAAGCTAAATGTAAACTCCAGGCCTTACTCCGAATTGTGTGACGACAACGGTGTTGTGAAGAAGTCTGTAGTTGCAACTGGTAAGCCGTTGTTGAATAGAGTGTCACAGAATAGAGTTACTGCTTCAGGGTGCAGTTCTGACTCCAAAAGTTTACAAGGTATAACTAGTCAGAGTGAAGTTATAAAACCTTTGATGATTTGTGAGGACGAACCAAAATTGTCTACTTCTGTTATTAAAGAGTTTGAAAATGATAAAGTTGACGGTAAAGTGAATATTCGTGATAATGATCATGATACTTCACAGTTGTCTTTGGTTGATCATGATGAGATGAGGGATATGCCTACTACTGCTAAGTTGAACAAAGTTTCTGTACAACTTGAACGGGAAGTAGAAGTAAATGCAGATGCAGTTGCAGAAGGCATGCATACTTGTGAGACCGTCAGTGTGAGTGATCAGCATGTAGCCCACCTATCATCAGATGCTATTGCTAAACCTGAGCTGATAGTAAAAGACAGCAGTGGTGTTGGTCTTGCAGGTAGACAAATTTATGAAAGCCGAGAAACAACAGCTTCTGATCCACCGCTAACTTCATCAACTGGTGTCAATCAGTCGTCGTTGGTGTTGTCATTCACAAAGAAGAAGACGCCCATCAACTCATGTATCTTGTACAATGACTATAATAATATTAGTGCATTTGAAAGGACGAAAGATATTGCTCAGTTTAGAGACGATAAGCCAAGTGTAAACGAGGGAGTAATTGTTAAATTGACTTGCACGAATAAAGGCATTTCTTGTTTCAAGTTACTATTTGAATGCTATTATCTTTGGTGTAAATTACTCTGTTTCTACGCTTGGTTGACCAGATACGTCGTATGTATGTTAGTCATCTATATTCTACTATACAATGACATGAGCGTGTTGCCATTCAGATTTGAGGATATAGATGATAGAAGGAAGTCAGCAAATGAACTCTGCGACGATTTTTCAACCTAGAGCATCAACCTGAGAAGGGTTGTAGGCGTACTGCTGTAAGTCCTACAGTTCTTCAAGGGTAGTTTGCCGTGCCAGAATACACAATATTTGATGTGTTGATTGTACATATGTTTGTGTTAAATAGTTGTGTGAGTTCCAATTATTGTAATTGTGGATTAATCTTGTTTGTGTCCGGACATTCCACAAATTACAATCGTCAACCTTTGAAGGGTTGTAGGCGTACTGCTGTAAGTCCTGCGATTCTTCAAAGGAATTCCATCAAGATATGATCCGCGAGTTTGTGTGTACTGTCTGCATATATGTGTGGTGTGTCATATCAATTGGTGTTTCTTGGATTCATTGTGTTTACTTGTTGTTTTCGTATCTTGTTGTTATTGCGTAATTTTGTTAAAATTTTCGTCGTGATTATTTCTGAAGTTGTTTCGAGTCTTCTACATCCGTGAATGAATTGATTGATGCTAAGGACAGCAGATGGGTCGTATACGCCGGGGAGGCTAGGCTATTGCTGAGAATGAAATGCACACGGAGATAATTGTTAGCTGCGGTCCCACACGCCGGGGAGGGAGAGTGTAAACGACTGAGGCTCGCATACGTCACTGTTACTAGAACTGAGGCAGAATGAGTGACAAGCGATTGCAGTGATAATTGGTAGTGAGTGGATAAGAGGATGAGCGTAGAGTATCGTGAGGTGGTGCGATGGTCTTGTTGCATTCTGCAAGAGTCATTCTAGCAAGTGGCGATTGTGTTGCAAGAGGATGCCCTTAACTGGAAGGCGCAGGTCGTCATTGATGCGTGAGATTGTGCTGTGGGTATGCTTGTTGTGTGTTGGCTTTTCTGTTTGTTATCCATTTCAGCTCTGTCCATGTGACCCAGGTTCTCCCATTTGCATCCAAGTCAACGTGTATTGGTTGTGATGGAAAAAAGAAATGGATTCGTTTTTTGCCGGGGAGTGTCAGTGTAGTTGAAGATTGAACGATCAATTCATGGTTGTTTGCTCAAGACCAACTTCCCCAATTTTCGCGCAGGCATCAATACGACAGTCATCGTCTCATCGGTCGCCGTTCGGAAAGAAGTCAGGAGACAACCATCGGAAGTAATATTGTGATTTATTATTGTAATATTTGTTCACAGACCTTAGTGGAATTATTTTTTATATGTTGGTGTTACAATAAAGAATTATCGAGTCGCCAAACTGAGTTTTGGTTTTTGCGTCCGTTATTACTAAGCGTTTCTGAGAAACTTCAAGGAACAGCGTGAGCCCGAGCGTAGCAAGAGCTGGGCACTAATGGTTTACGAGTCGTGGCTGACAAGATCATTCTCCAGGCGGTCTCATGCACTGTTCCTTTAGTCACTCCAAACGCTATGAAGCAACGTTCATGGCTAAAAAGAGGACACAACGCCTTCTGCAGGCGTAGCGAAAAGCCTGGTTTGCCTGGCGACTATCGACGAGTCAACCCGAACATGAAGTGTACTTTGAATTCAGAAATCGACTTAACATACGAATCCGGAGCTATAGAAGGACATTTCAGGGAAACCTCGCCAATAAGCTTCTGGCGAACTCCAAAAGCCTATACATGTTTATGTGTGAAAGAAAACCGACTAACCAGGGAGCATGCAGTCTAGTGGGCTCTGATGAGAAATCTCTTACTAGTCTTGAAATAGCAGAGACATTCAGCCTAGCCTTTCACAGGCAACTAAACAGTTACGAGGATATTACCCCCACAGAACATCAAGATTACATTGTTAAACCAACGCGCGAAAACCTGCGGGGTACATTTCAAATTACTCCGGCTATGGTACTTGTAAAATTGGGAAATTTGGCTTCGGGAAAGTCTTCAGGTTGTAATGACATCAGACCATCCGTCCTGAAGCAGTGTTCAGAAAGTCTCTGTCAACCCCTAAGTGATCTGTTCCAACACTCCCTTGATGTAGGGAAACTTCCATGTGAATGGAAACGAGCAATCCTATCCCCTATCTTCAAGGGTGGTGACCGGCAGAATGCGACCAGTTACAGGCCAGTTGCTCTACTTCCAGTGATATCGAAAATATTGGAAAGTCTCATTGACGACCACATGAGAAGATACTTAGACGGGACTAACCTTCTCCACGAAGCACAGCGCGGCTTCAGGAGGGGAAGATCCTGCGTGACGAATCTTCTACTAGCTTGGAACGATTGGACACTATCCTGGGACGAAAGGGTGCCAGCCCACGTGATCTTTCTCGACTTTGCGAAAGCATTCGGCACAGTTCACGATGGTCTGCTCCTTCACAAAATAAGCAAGGCGGGTGTTTCTGGACTACTTCTCGCATGGCTGAAAGATTACTTAGGCGAGAGAGAATTCTGCACCAAAGTCAACCGCATCCGATCATCCTGGCACACCTCGGCATCAGGGGTTCCTCAGGGTTCTATCCTAGGGCCGTTGATGTTTTTGACTTTTATCAACGACCTGCCCTCCAAACTAAACTGCTCTGCGCTTCCTTACGCTGACGACGTAAAGATTTGGAGGGCAATGAACTCATCAGAAGACTCAGATAAATTGCAGGCTGACCTGCAAACTCTGGGAGACTGGGCCCTGGCTAACGGAATGCCTTTCAACCTAAAGAAGTGCAAAGTAATGCAACTTCATTCCGGCAGGTCACAGAGTGTAAATTACACCCTTGGTGGTCAGAACTTGAGCTGTGTTCCATCAGAGCGCGATCTAGGTATTATTCTAACAGAAAAGCTAAACACCAGTGGAAATTACGCGAGGGACCTCGCCAAGGCCTACACAACTTTACACTTTATGCATGGGCAGCTAGGAGCTCTTACTCCCGAACTGTTCTTAAGGTTATATAAGACATATGTGAGACCACACCTTGAGGTGCATTATATCATTGCTCCTCCGCTACTCAAAAGGGATGCTAACATTCTAGAAAGTGTCCAGAGACGAGCGACAAAATGGGTGATCGGCCTCCGTAACAAATCATGCTAGGTCTTTTCATACTTAGTTACCGTAGGCACAGGGGAGACCTCATCACCGTCTACCAGATCTTAAATGACCAGGCCTACCCAAATAAAAGCATCCTGCCATTAAGTGATTATAGTGTAACAACAGAAGACAAGGGCCAGGCAACAGATCGTTTTATTATGAAAATCAGCACGTATTTATACATATTTCACATACATTATTATAGCTTATGCAAGTAGACAAGTGCAGTCATCTGATTGATTGTTTCGGGATTCCTCGACAAATAGAGTTCTCTATCTAAGAATCATATTTTGCCACGTTAACTTTGCTGTGATTGGTTGTTGAATCAGCCTTGCTCATATTTTCTCACGGCCTGCTCTCACCACACTCGTCCCCCCGTCAAATACGTGCGACTGAAGTCGGCTTGATCTACTTGGTGCAGGCGTCATCGTTGGCTTGTCTCGCTGTATCCATTTCTGGAGCTCGCTGACGTTCACGCGCTTCTCATTGTTCGTCATTGCGATTGTGTCCGCGTAATCCCATCTCGAAGTGACCATATGTGGTCCTTTCCACTTTGGAAACTGTTTGCCTGACCCTGTCGAGCATTCGTCAGTATTTCGTCTCACACTTTCATATGCTGCTTTCACCCGACCTCCCAGCAGCGTCCCAAGTAGCAGCTCCATCGCTGACAGATCCTGAACGCCACTCAACTGCGGAGAAGCCTTGAAGTCCTGCCCGAAGATCCATATGTCTCCATCAAAAACAGCAGGGCATAGGCTTTCCATTTGTCGGTAGGCAGCGACACCAAATGTAACAACAGAAGACAAGGGCCAGGCAACAGATCGTTTTATTATGAAAATCAGCACGTATTTATACATATTTCACATACATTATTATAGCTTATGCAAGTAGACAAGTGCAGTCATCTGATTGATTGTTTCGGGATTCCTCGACAAATAGAGTTCTCTATCTAAGAATCATATTTTGCCACGTTAACTTTGCTGTGATTGGTTGTTGAATCAGCCTTGCTCATATTTTCTCACGGCCTGCTCTCACCACACTCGTCCCCCCGTCAAATACGTGCGACTGAAGTCGGCTTGATCTACTTGGTGCAGGCGTCATCGTTGGCTTGTCTCGCTGTATCCATTTCTGGAGCTCGCTGACGTTCACGCGCTTCTCATTGTTCGTCATTGCGATTGTGTCCGCGTAATCCCATCTCGAAGTGACCATATGTGGTCCTTTCCACTTTGGAAACTGTTTGCCTGACCCTGTCGAGCATTCGTCAGTATTTCGTCTCACACTTTCATATGCTGCTTTCACCCGACCTCCCAGCAGCGTCCCAAGTAGCAGCTCCATCGCTGACAGATCCTGAACGCCACTCAACTGCGGAGAAGCCTTGAAGTCCTGCCCGAAGATCCATATGTCTCCATCAAAAACAGCAGGGCATAGGCTTTCCATTTGTCGGTAGGCAGCGACACCAAATGTAACAACAGAAGACAAGGGCCAGGCAACAGATCGTTTTATTATGAAAATCAGCACGTATTTATACATATTTCACATACATTATTATAGCTTATGCAAGTAGACAAGTGCAGTCATCTGATTGATTGTTTCGGGATTCCTCGACAAATAGAGTTCTCTATCTAAGAATCATATTTTGCCACGTTAACTTTGCTGTGATTGGTTGTTGAATCAGCCTTGCTCATATTTTCTCACGGCCTGCTCTCACCACAATAGGCTTCCACGAGTTAACCCGCTAAGGATAGCACACCAGAGAGCAAAGACTCGAGTGCGATCGCATTTCTTTTCGTTTCGAGTTTGCCGTCTCTGGAACGCCTAACCGGTGGCCGTGACTACATCACCATTTGTGGAGATTTTCAAGCGGAAGCTAGACAATCATGCAGAAATGCATGGTTTGTGTCTCAATGGCTTATCCTCATAAAACCTAAAACCACACTGTCACTGGATAAGCATACAAACTAAATCCCCACAACCTGTTCTGCCTTCTCTCACTGTATCGACTACTCTATCTTTTCCTTAGGTTACTTTTATTATTTCACTTATCTCAACCCATATTATCTACACTACAACCTATTATTATTACTATTCTGCTTTTATGACTACACCGAATGACCAACGGGAGTTAGGTCAAACTCCATTCATGGCAGCAACACAGTCCTAACATACTGCATACTACAAACCACATCTTGACCGATCCCCGCACCACTCCTCTTGGAGTCTACCAGAAGTAAAGCAGTCGAGTGGCGGGACTTACTACTCAGAAGCTCGCCGAAGATCTGGAACCTCTACCTCACAATCAAGAAGCGAGCTCAAAGAAATCACTTGTTTATACTAGCGCGTAATCAGGATATTGGATATTGGAAATTGGTTTGGCTTTTATTAACGACACTGGAAATTGGGAATTGAATGTACAATTTGAAATTTCGAGGTAGGTGCAACGTTTTCTCAGTGTGCAGGTAACGACGAATTCCTTATATATATATACGGCGGTACGTTCGAAATTGGTGACATTTTTGCACGTGTTTGCTCTGAAATTTATTTACTGCTTATTGTCATATAATTCTTGAAATTATGGTCCAAATCTCTAAAAAACGTGTTCGTAGAAACACAATTGTTTTAGATAGTGGCTTAAATTCGGTTATAACTGCATTACCGCCTGGTAATACAGTATCAACTACTAGCTCTCAAAATGGTTTGAGTGCAGATCTCACTCCTGTGATACAGGTGAAAGATGTTCTGTTAGAGAACTCTGAGTTCTGTAAACTAAACCTCCTTTTGAAAGATATGCAGAGGCAAGTAAGTGAAATTCAGAAAAAATTAGATCAGTTTGATAGTATGTCACTGCCAATCTCAAATACCACGGAGAGCCGTTCTGATATTGGCCAGGTTAAGTGTTTACTGGATGTAACTCAAAATAAGCTTTTGAATTTAGACCCAATAGCCTGTCTTTTAGAAAGGCATCCTAAAATATCTCCAGACAACCTAAATAAAGCTGAAAATCTGATTGACTGCTTGGCTACGGAGGTGATGAAGCGTATAACCTCTTCTCACCAAGCTATAGTTTACAACGTCCCAGATTCTCTGCCCCTGAAAACTGTAAGACACAAAATCCTGATTTGTTGCGGCATGGCTAGTGTTCCATGTGAATGCAAACGACTTCGTAAAAAGTCTAACCAGGCTAATTGCCCAATCATTTTTAAATTCAGTAATTCCCTTGATGCTAGTAAGTTTACTAAATGTCAGGATCACTTAAGACTGAATAGCAGTTATAAGTCTATAACCGTAGCTCAGGATAAAACACCGTGTCAGCGCAGAATAATGCGTAGTAATAACCTGGTCACCTCCTCTAGCTTTGATTTACCAAATAAGGATCGTGCACAGCAACAGACACCTAGTGCTGAAACTAGCATTCAGCAAACTACACAACAACCACACCTGCCAATGGAACTAGGAACTGATTTAGATACCAGTACCCCTGTAAACAAAGCCTCATCGAAAGATGTTAAAATGACTAGAACTTCTGCAAGTTGTTCTAAGAAATTTCCCCCCAAACGTAGTAACCTCACCACGATGAACAAATTTCGCAGGGTTGAGACTAATGATGGGGAAGAATACTTTGTATTCAATAAGCCTGCTGAGAGTAAGAATGCCAACAAACCATCACTTGTTACGAAAAACTCCTCTCGAAACATAAGTACATCTGGAGGTGTTCCGCATGCTCCACCTTATAGAAAGTCAGGCTCCAAGACTCCTAAAGTCTTGCAGCCAAAGCACCTTCCTTCACAATTCCCTTTAAGTTATAAAAACAACCCGAAGGTGTATACCGGTATGACGAATAGCAGTTGGATGGGTAGACCTTTGATGCTATGCCTTTTAACCGTCAACCTAGGCCCAACCTGTACTACCCTTATATCCAGGAACACATGGTAAATTTTCCAGGTGTCCTGAATCACTGGTACGACCCATGGCACCTAGGACCACCTCATTGCACACCAACTCCGATGTGCAGACACCCAGTCCGACCTCCTTTTCATTCATAAATTCTTGCGGTGCTGACGCACAAATAGATTTAGGTTATGGTGACATTTTAAGCCAGTTTGTAGTATCCCGTGACTTATTCACGATATTGCTAATTAATGCACGTTCCTTAATCAATAAGATATCTGAACTAAGGACATTATTATTAGTCGCCAAGCCTACTGTAGCTCTGATTACTGAGTCATGGTGCTCATCCTCAGTACTTGATGTGCATATAGGTATCGATGATTACACTGTACACCGTGCAAACAGAGATTGCAAGCGTGGTGGAGGATGTCTCATATATATACATAACTCATTTGTAGTCAGTAAGGTGGAAGATGAAACAATGAATAATGTACCTGACTCACTCTGGGTTGTCTTACATGGAGATAAGTACAAACTTCTCATAGGCTGTGTTTATCGAGCACCAAGCTCAACAAAAGAAACTGATGCGTTATTAGCTAAATCGTTTGCACATGCATCCTCGTTTAGTGCTAATTACAAAATAATTGCAGGGGACTTCAATCTTCCAGAAGTCAATTGGCTAACTAGTTCCGGCCCCCAACGCTTCGACGAATTACTTGCCACTATAGACTGTTATGGATGGCAACAACACGTCCAGACACCTACTCGTTGGGACAACATTTTGGACCTTGTTTTTTGTCATGACACAATCCCAGTATCCACTATGTTGGTAATAGATTTTCCAGTAGTGACCATAGAATGGTACTCTGCTCTCTGCCTTTCTCACCACTAAATACAGGAAACAAACAAGACTCAGGAAGCACAATATGTCGTAGTTACAAATATACAGACTGGGGATTAGTCCAAGAACTTATTCGACTCTGTCAATGGGATGACTATTTTACCACTGACTCCCTGGAGGCCTTAGTAACCCTGTTTTACAGGAATGTTACCCTTTGTCTAGATACAGTTGCCCCAAAGAAAATAGTGAAATTAAGTAGACACCGAACTGAATATATTCCAAGGGCACACCGTAATAAGTTAAGGAAGCTGAAGAAACAGTACTATTCCACTAAGGACATATCACTATTGCTCTCAATCCACGAGTCTCTTGAATCTCTCAAGCGCCTACGTTCTCAAAAGGACCTCGACGAAGAGTTAACGGCACTTGAAAGTACCTCCAAAGTTTATAACTTAACGGCACTTCTTAAAAAACGAATGCAGTCGGTTACTCTTTTTTGGACCTGGGATATGTGGGTAAAAACGTGAATGTGCCTTGAAGCAGAAAATGACAAAGTAGCCCAATGCTGAGTCTCTTCTAGAATATGAGCATTCACTAACATCCCCTCGGTTCAGATGAGACAGGATTGACAGATCGATGGGACTCCATTGTTAGCCAATCATCAAACAAATATCGTAGAGATGAATTGTGATTAACATACTGCTATGACTGTTTTCAACCTATCGCATATTTTAACAGTCACTATTTTTGAATGTTGAACGCTAAGGGTAAAGTTGACGGTTCTACTGGTTTTGATATCAAATGATCATTACTGAATTTTCAGGCTAGTTTGGCGCTGGCCTCACTTAGCCTTACATCTTTTCATCAATGAATGACACAGCTGGTCAGATATTGAGTGATATGCCTTCAAATATGCTACAAAGGCGAGACTCATCCAGAAATGATGCAGAGGATCCAGTTTATGACGGACAGATTTTTGAAGAGCCTGACAAAAAAGTTTAGTGTGACCTTATTTTTCTTGCTTCATTTACTACAACGAAGTATCCTCTCTCATCTCTGTGCATTTTATATGCAGGCCCAGAGGTGCTGCTGTAGCTGAAAGATTATGGTCACAAAAACATGATACTAATGAGGAATTCTCACGACGGATCGGTGAACTTCAATGCAGAATGGTCTAGTGAGTCTTTGTATTCTTATATTGATGCGTAATCATGTATATTATGAAGTTATACTGCAACATGTTTGTGCCATGGCCTTTATTCAGAAATACTCACTGTTAGATTTATTCACTCCTTTAACTGTCGAATAGTAGTTTGAGTCGTATCTTGACCCCACGGCAAAGTATTTGGAGTCCATTTTGTTTCCAACGGAGAATCTGATATTACTTCATTTTAGTTGCATATAATATTGGCACAAGCGTGGAAATTAGAAAATTTATCCAGCTGCGTTTATTTGAATGTTGCATTGTTAAGTCGAATACATAATTGAAAGATTTGTTTGACTAGTTCATAGGAAAGTGAAGTCCACCAAACGAGTCTACTTCCTGGGATGTTTGAAACATCTTACAGCTCTTCACTGCAAATGATGAATGTTGTTTAGATGCTAGTGAAGACTGTAATTAAACCCTGATGAGTAATTTGCTGGTTTCGTGTCTGAAGCTGTCAGCAAATTGACTAAGTCAATACATGACAATTTGAAGACGAAACACGTAGTTCAGCAAAGAGGCTGTTTTTGGTGAGTGCATTCTCCGGGTTAGCTGTAAAATCGCATTAATATACATTTCTTCTCATTGAATGGAAGCAACGAAAGTGATGAGTTGTCACAAAAGTAGTTGTCGATGTTTGTGAATGCATATGACGAGTTGAATAAGTGATATCAGACTTACGCAATTAGACAAATAATTTAATCAGGACGAACATAGAAAAAAAGGAAAATATCGAGTTACGTAGGGGTCTCAAAGACATACAATAGATATACAGAGATAGAAAACCAAACAAATTCACTGGTGATTGGCCCTATTTAGTTGGGTAGTTACCTGTGGTTCCAGTGGGAAGTCGTGACCAGGAGGGTGCAGCAGGTCAGGTGTGAGGACAAATACTCGCCGAAGACATTGGCTAGCGGTTGCGCGGCAAAGGTTAGAATTCATGGATCATTGGATCGGGTCCCAGTGGCTTAATGGTATACGACCTCGTCTTATAACCAGAAGACCAGACCCTGGGTTCGAACCCCGGTGGGTGGGTACTGCTGGAGAGTCCCAAACTAGGACAAAACAGCTGTCCAGTACTCCAATGTTGGTTTTCCAATGGTTCTCTAACCAATGTCAGCTCATGATGAAATCCTGTAACCAAACTAAATCCAAGTTAGCAGAAATCAACACGGTGTCCGTGGCATAGCGCTTAGGACGCTGAACATGCACATGGTACGGGGTTCGATCCCCGTCCGACGCACTCTTTACCTCGCTAAGCCAGAAATAATGCTGGTAAAGAGGAAATGTTAGACATGAGGCTGTCCATCCCATCCTGTAAAAAAGTTAAACACTGCTACAGATACTTCAAGCCACTAGATTGAAGCCCTATGTTCCACTGGGGAACGTGAAGGAAAAAAAAGAAATCAACACAACTGTAGCCATGACATTAGATATGATTGAATAACTTGCTTTTGTACGCACATCTCAGGTTTCCGTAAATGAATCTTTAAAGTTTCAGCAATACAAAGGAGAAGACAGAGGTTTGATTTCGATAAGTTGTTCTTCACTTAGCAGATTACATGGAAGGAGGAGTTTGCTTAGATGGAATGGCCGGTGCTCTCTAGATAGTGGAATATCGTACTCCTTAAGAGAGAACTAATTCCTTCCTTAAACCATGTGCGGGATAGTGTTCTTGAACATTTTCAGGCAGGATACGCGTCGAACTATTAATGTATCTGGCTCCAAATGAGTAGGTGAACTGATATATGCCCACAGAACATAACAGTTAAACGAGGAGCATCTAAATTTTTCTATGCATTAATGCTGTCTACCAATACTAGTTATTCAATGTGTGAAATAACAAAGCTGATTGTAGATTTCTTTCTAATTGTTTGACGATTTATTTCAGTAACAACATAGAAGCTCATCCAGTCAACGGTCCAGGTTTCTGCCCAACTAAAATTTTGAGAACATGAACAAACTGGAGAAAGTGAATGAAGATTGCTACTCACCTTTTTGTGCGTCAGTTTTATTGATTTCTATTTTATTAAAATGAAATTTCTAAATATTTTCAATATCCACTGAAATACACTCTTTTGAAAGAAGTAACTTTTGGCTGTCTGAGTGAGTACAGGCTTTGTGTGTTTGCTTTTTAAATTAAAATAAACCGTAGCTCAGCACACTATTTGTTAATCGGTGCTGTATGAACGCCTATCAATGGTCAGTGTAGTCCATGTCTGACTCACAGCTTCCCTATCACATCTTCACTCGGTTGTCTGTCATCAGTTCCAGTTAGTTCAACTACGAACAAAACGCCTTTTTCTCCCTCCTGTGTTCTTATCCACGTTATTATTGAATGCCCAAGTGATCACATATAGTCTAACTACTATTAGAGGAAATGGCGTTGGATGCTAGTTGAGGCCATCTTCACAGCATACTTAGCCCACATACATTTCATTCTGAATGTTCGTCGAGAGGCAGGCTGTTGCCTGGTTCACTGTAACAGATATTTCATGCTTAGTCTTTCTGACTGGCCATCTGATCTTAAGTATAGAAGGGAGACAGACGTTGATGAAAATCTGCATGGTGCTGGAAATGCTTTTTGTGGAACATGCTTCAAGTTCCTGAACCATATATCAGCACTGCCTTAAGGTTTGTGTTAGGAATTCGAATGTTGTTCTAATCCCAAATGGCATAGATAGTTACGCCGACTTTAGAGTAATGAAGTCCTATTTCGCCTCCCCGACTCCATCTTATGTGGCCTCATCCATGCCATCCATGGACGAAATGTTGCTGGCTGAGTAGGATAATTGAAAGAGGAATGTCTCTTTAGATTGCTGTAGCTGATGCTGATTAGTGTTTTCGCCAGGTGTCTTCATCACCATCTCATTTTCAACGCTTGCCTCGATTCCTGTTTTTAGTGCTACCTCTGTCAACCTCTCGGTTAGGATAGAATTCGGTCACTGAGATTGCGTATAATTTCATCACGGTATAATTTCATTTTGATTATATTACGAGGCGCGCTTTTCTACTGGTGCGTTACTTTTTGCTGTGATATATAAAACTCTCATTTCTTTGTTGTTGCTCACCACGAAGTTCTGGAAATTATTGCGATCCGTTTACTTTCGAACACTTAAACTGTGGATATAATATCATCGACTACTAATACCTGTAACAAAGTTTTTGACATTTGTGACTTTTAACAATAACTCATATCTATAATTGCATATATTGTTGGATTTATATGTTCAATTTGGCCCAAGTCAGTGAGTCATTTTAGTTAACTGTGCTGAACTATATTGCATGTTGTTGTATTGTATCGTTGTTGTCGCCTTTTGCCCTTTTTGCTGTGAATTGTTTTCCATTTGATGGTGTTGTTCTGATTGTTTTATCCCTTGTTATCTGATTTTAAGGGGAGCAACCCACAAGGTCACTCCTCTGTAAACTATATTCTAATGTAACAACTCCCTTCTCAGGCGTGAAGCTAGCAACCCCACCATGTAAACAAAGTCGCTACAGAAACTTCAGTCTGACGAATCTCCTTGCGCCAAAAGA
The DNA here is from genome assembly GCA_944472135.2 of Trichobilharzia regenti. NCBI lineage: Eukaryota > Metazoa > Platyhelminthes > Trematoda > Strigeidida > Schistosomatidae > Trichobilharzia > Trichobilharzia regenti. Next base: position 94,535,668 of record OX235265.1, read on the forward strand.
AAAAGTCTCTGTGGGGACATGAAACGTCCGCACCATGTACGAGATTGGCAAAGCTTCCTAGATCGCAAACGAGATGAAAAGATACGGAATCCAAGTGCTTGGAATATGTGAAAGCAGATGGAATGGGAATGGACTCACCAAATTGTCAACGGGTGAGTCAGTGATCTACTCCGGTCACCCAGAAGATAACCACACGCACAGTGACAGCGTGGCCATCATGATGTCACCAACGTCAACAAAGGCCGTGATGCAATGGGAGGCGATCTCGCTCAGACTGCCAATGACCGCCAGATTCAACTCCAAAGGAAGTAAAGTGTCAATTATACAATGTTATGCACCCACAAACAACACAGACCTCGAAAAGAAAGAAGAATTCTACAGAGAACTACAGGCAACAATGGACAATACTCCAGCTGGTGACATTAAAATACTAATGGGAGACATGAACGCCAAACTGGGACCAGACAACACAGGAAGGGAACTCATCATGGGTAGAGAAGCTCTCGGAGAAATGAATGAAAATGGAGAACTCTTCGCCGACTTCTGCGCCTTCAACGAACTAGTGATTGGTGGCAGCGGATACAAACACAAGGATATCCACAAGGCTACATGGGTGTCACCAGACGGGCAAACCAAAAACCAAATTGAATTGATCTCAATGCTGCTCAAGGAAGTGGAGGCGCAGCCTACTGGACACAAAAGCAAGAAGAGGAGCAGACGTTGGCTCAGACCACTATCTCGTACAAGGGACAATCCAAATCAAATTAAAAGCTTTCAGGGAATCAGGAGCTGCAGATAGACCACAAGCCAAGTTCAACACTCAAAAGCTGAAGGACCAGGCTACAAAGGACATCTTCATTGCAAACATAAAGGACAAAGCCGAGACACAAATCAACACTAGCGAAGAGGTCGGCGTCGAAAGGCACTGGAACAACTTGAAAACGGTTTGGAGTCAAACCTGCATGGAGGTTCTAGGCAGAAAGAGGAGACAGGACAAACAGTGGCTCACTACGGACACTTGGAAACTAATAGACGAGAGAAGGATAGTGAAACAAAAGATTATCCAGTGCATTGCGGAGCAACAAAAGCAGGATTTGAATGCAAGCTACAATACACTGAACAAAAGAGTGAAGAAGCGTGCCAGGGAAGACAAAAGAAAATATTATGAAGCCATGGCAAGTGAAGCAGAACAAACTGCAGTCAGGCAAAGGATACCTCGCCACACTCTACCAAACAACTAGGCTCCTATCCGGGAAAAGCTCGACACAAATCAATGTAGTGAAGGATGATAATGGAAAGTCAATCACCAAAGAGGTGGAGCAAAGAAAACACTGGGCTGAACACTTCAAAAGACTTCTAAATCGACCGCCACCTACAACGCACCCAACAATACCAACAACGGAAGCAGAACTACCAGTGAACATCAACCCCTCAACGAAATCAGAAGTTCTGAATGCAATCAAGATGCTAATAGCTGGAAAAGCAACAGAACCAGATGAAATCCAGCAGAAGCATTGAAAATGGACCCAGAGACAACAGCGGACTTGATGACACCACTACTGGAGAAGGTGTGGAAAGAGGGCGAAGTACCTGAGGATTGGAAGAAAGGATACTTATTCAAACTACAAAAGAAAGGAGATTTAAGTCAATGCAAAAACTGGCGCGGAATTATGCTCCTGTCCATTCGAAGCAAAATACTAAGCCGCATCATCCTGGAGAGAATCAAACAAGCCCTAATGAAAAAATTCGACCGGGACAGGCCGGATTCAGGAGAAACAGGTCATGTATTGATCGAATCGCCACTTTACGGATCATCATTGAACAAAGCTTGGAATGGCGGTCACCTCTCTATCTTAACTTCATCACCTTATCGACAGCGTCGATCGAGAGGTGATTTGGCAACCACTTCGCTTCTACGGGGTCCCATCGACAATTATACATCTCATCCAACAGTTATACGACAATGCTGCATGCCAAGTAATCCACAACGGGAGACTTACGGAAGCCTTCGAAGTAAGGACGGGAGTGAGACAAGGCTGCCTACTATCACCAATGATTTTCCTGATTGCAGGAGATTGGATAATGTGACAGACAGCGAGAAGCGAGGAAACAGGCACAAAATGGACTCACACAAAAGACTTGGAGGATCTGGACTTCGCCGATGACATATGTCTGATTTCCCACAAACTAGAAGATGTGCAAGTGAAAACCGACAAGTTGGACATAGAAGAAGGATCAAAGATAGGACTTCAAGTGAACATAGATAAAACAGAGGTGATGATGATTCTTGGCCAACATCACCAACAGCAACAACAACAAAAGACAACAATCAGCCGGCCTAAATGGGAGGAACCTGAAAGAAACAACCTCCTTTACCTACTTACCTGGGAAGCATCGTTGAAGAGGATATCAAAGCAAGTATCGGAAAAGCAAGGCAAGCTTTCATTACTCTTAAGTGTGTGGAGGATATCAACAGTACTCAGTATGACAATGAGAGTAAGATCCGGATTTTCAACTGCAATATGATGTCAGTCAGCGCTACTTACTATGCGGTTGGATCAGAGACTTGGCGCATCATAAAGAGCATCTTAAAAAAACTTCAGACCTTCATCAACAGCTGTCTTCGCTCAGCGCTACTCAAGATCAGATGGTCAGGAAAGATCAGCAACAGGGATCTCTGAGAGCGAACCAACCCAGGCAGGAAGAAAGGGAGATGGATTGGTTGACCATACTCTGAGAAAACAAACCATCATGTGACATCACTAGACAATCCATCGCTCGAGTGGAACCGGAAAGGGAAGCGGCGAGTTGGTCGTCAGTGCGAGGCTGGGGTGACTTGGAGGAGGTCATGTGAAGAGGAGATGAAAGCATGTGGGCAGACTTGGAGCGGAGTGAAAAAGTTGGCAGGAAACAGAAGGCAATGGAGACGCGCAGCTGCAACCCTATGTTCCTCTAGGAATTTAAGGATATAATAATAATTTCATCTGATACAAAAATACACAGTGATGCCGTTTTATTTACGAATGATGTGTAGAGCACAATGTTATATTCATGATGTCATCGGTTAGCCCAGATAAGTTTTTCAGACTCAATTTTGCATTTCCATTACTTGTCCTTCTTTGATTTTACTGGCAATAATATTCTACATATTTCTGCTTCTAGTACTGAGTCATCATTGATACAAGGGTTTATTGTAGACTCAATGAACAAAGATTCAGTGATCAGCCTACCCCTTCGCTTTAATTCTACTGATTTGCACTGTGGTTGTGTGCCATCCCATTCTGTGTATTAGTGCATGCACTAGGACTCCTAAATTTCCCCTGAGCTATTCATTTTCCCAAATTCATTCATTCTGCACTTAGCTGAATTCCTATCTCCTGAATACCTGAGTTACACAATTCTGATAGATAGGCTTATGTGGGTGAGCTGTCAGTTGTTGCAAGGCACTGATACGATTAAATTGCCTTCTCGAATTCTGATATCCTCATATAGACTCCTTTCAATCCGCACTTTGAATGTCATGATATGGTCTAGTTTGTGCATATCGACTACTGAGTTGCTTTGCGATAAGTATGTTCCCTTTATTTTTAAGATTCATTGAATCCGACTCCTCTGGTTCCCTTTAGCTTGAATTCCCCTTTCATGTTGGAGCATAATTCCATTGTATCCGCCTGAAATACCTTTTTAATAGACTTCACCTAAACATTTCAACTCATCACAGGGTTTAGTCTTGAGTGCTTAATTTTCGTGATCAATATAGACAAATTGTGAGGACGTATAAGGAGATAGAATGTGGTACGATATGATTTTGTTAATGTGCGTCATTGTGATGATAGTTTCTACATACATTGACAACGTAAGACTAATCAAAGCTAAGTTTCTGACTGTGAACAATTACATCACGTCGCATACTCTGTGGAGTTAGAAAAGGAGGGCATACGTCTGACCCACAGCGAAGCCCAAGCAAATTTGAGTTTCTCAGAGAACTTGCAAACCGTTTCGCACAAACTCGAAGTATCAAGGCGAGATAGGCAGAACTCGAAGAGAAACCCTGAGGGAGGAGTAGCTACCTTTTTTATTACCATGTATTTGACACCCAACCACTTATGTATAAATCTTTCCAGTGACAATATAGATTGCATCATCAATAAGTGTCGTCCAAAACATTCTAATGAATATTTTGGCCTGTACACAACAGAAGCCCTCACCATTTAACAGAATTCTCCTCATTAAAAGTGGTTTATAAAATCATCTGCTCAACTCACTGCACAGCAGCAAGAGGTGGCTCTCTTGAAGTCATAGTGAACGTGTGCATAAAACAACTGAAGTCCACGATGGAAATAATGAAGAAGCCTACGCGTATTCAGTGTATTTATTCACTGTTCGAGAACGAAAGACACGAATTCTCTTTCTTGTCAATCCAGTGAATCCACCTTGTTTCAGTGAATTCTGGGCTTCATTGAGATTTAAGCTAGATCATTTGAAATAACTTTTTTTGAGACGATAGTTTTGTGAAAAAAATATAACGAAAAATCGTGTGATATTAGTTATTAATCTGTACCCCTTTATCATTTATCGAAGTGACTATTCATGTACAAATGTCAAGTAGGCTGAAAAAATGTGTTTCATTTCGTAAACAAATAGTCGTGTTGGTTGTTTTTCTACTGAAATATGTGTGTACTTTGAGACAAACATCAAAAATACAGAGAGAGTCAGTGAGAGGGGGAAAGATAACAAGACTCTCTTTTTATTCTGATTTATGTGGTTTTAGTTTAATCAGTGAATAAATTACACAAAGATCTTTGAACTCGTAGTTATATTCTCGTGTTGAATAAACAATTTTGAGTGGCTATTTTTTATGAAAAGTATTTTGTTAGATTGTAATGATACGTGTTAGAGTGGTTAAACAGTTAATGGCATGATGACGTTTATATTCAAAATTGTTTCCCTTCATACGAATTTCTGCTCAATAGTGATCATCTTTTCGTAGACTCATATTATTACAATAAGGAACCAACGAAGTCTACGATGGCGTATTTAATGTACAAACATTTGGAAGAGGCTTCTAGTGACATAGTCATCCAGCCGTTTTCCTCCACCATTGTGTTGCATATTGTAGCGTCGCTGTCAGTGACTTAGCGCAATTATGTAAGGAATCTTGAAAGTGTTATGTAAATTTGCGATAATCCTAAAAATAAGTTTCGAACATTATTAGAGTTCAGTAGCACCTCAGTAAAATATGACTTCCTTGGTGGTGCTACAATTAGATGTATCCAAGAACATCAAATTTCTGCTTCAGTAAATTCAGCGTTCCTGTCATATAGGAAAGACGAAAGGCATCTTTACGGAATAGTTGTGCAAAAATCTTAAGGACACTGTATGCATTAAAAAAAGTCAAATTTCTTAAAAGAAGTACATAGAGGTTTGTCGTGTATGACATTTCTTTGGAACTGTACCCGATTTGGCGTAAAAAATACCTCTCTCGGTGTAGGTGTTAATCTGAGTGATTGCTTGATCTCACTGAAATTCGTCGCGCTGTATATGACGCTCGAGTGTATTGAAGAAGATGAAGAAAATACTGTCAGTCCTTGAAATGGGAATAGACACTGTGAGGAAGTACATTCTTGTTCACGTGGACTAAGTATTTTACACAATGTTTTGCTAATAGGGAAAACAAAAAACAACTGTTGTATTGGAGATTTTAACGCAAACATATTAGCATTTTTTATGTGTTATATAAAACTGATTCATGAAATAACAGTTTGGTGTGAATTCACACGTATGCGGCACACAAAGTCGCTCCTGTTATGCCAGCAAAGAAGTATATAATGCAGGTGTTCTTCATAATAGCCACTCACACTCAAAAAGAGACAAAGTCACATTTAGGATTCTTCACTACCAGTACTAACACGTTTCATAGTTTGAAGACAACCGATATAGAGATCACAGACACAAACCAATACGAAATACTGACACACACAATTCCACTGTAGACGAATACCTGTCCACATTTCATAAAGTGGTAGTTCGTTTCACTGAGGCAAACTCTCATGACTTTACTATCCACGCTGTTTGTTCAGTCAGCCTGATTTCAGCGATTTAATTTCTCAAAGAAACTCAGTCTTCAAGATTTACTGTAGACGAATACCTGTTCACATTTCATTGATTGATGGATCATGTCAGTGAGACAAAACTCCTATGACTTTACTCTCCACGCATTCGTTTTTGTTCAATCACTGAATAAATAACACCTTAATCATTGAACTCGTAGTTATATTCTCATGTTAAATAAACAGTTTTGAGTGGTTATTTTTTATGAAAAGTATTTTGTTAGATTGTAATGATACGTGTTAGAGTGGTCGAAGATTCTATGGCACCACTTAGTTTATGTTCACAGCTATCCGGGGTGTTTTTTTACACTTATTCCTACTGAATAATAGTCGTCATTTTGTAGGCTTATATTTTGAAAAGACAGTCATTGACATCTATGGAGTCTAACCAAATGCACAAGTGTAATACTGAGACCCTTCTTAGACAAACACGAAGACAAGTTTATGAGTGAAATAGAATGCTTCACATTCCAGTGACTAAGTGTCACTGTAACCGTTTGCAACACAAAACGAGTGTGTGCATACTGACGATAATCCCACGTATTCAAAAGCGCTTTACTGGAATTTGAGTATTTTCTCAGTGTTACAGTCAGATATATTTAGGCGAATCGAATTTATGACCTAGTGACTTGGAGGTTCTAGCAGTATATTTAAAACGCCTAACATTTCTCTACAGAATAGTTGTGTGAAATGTCTTCGGTTCCAGGGATACAATGAATGAACACTGTTAGGCGCATCACGATGACTGGTGCCCATGTACAGATGTCTGTTTCAATAATAGCTGAAGGTGGATTCAGTGTGAACATATCATCTAGATTTGAAGGGGAAGATCTTCTCACAGTATCTAGTGGCATCCTACGTCGTAGTTTTACTATTTTGTATTCTACAACATCTTCGAATAATGTATTCTGAGTAAGGTACATCAATGAAATAATGTAGTTAGTAAACTTCTGAGAAAAAACATCTTCGCAAGACGACTGATGTATGGTTCTATAAGCGTGAAATCCATCCTAAAAATATCTTGAAATCAGTGGGTGCTTCGATGTTTTCTGTGAAGACGACACCTACAAAGTGGTGACTGAATTATGTTGAGTCAGAACTCATATGATTCTTTCATTAGATGACTGAGCCAAAATTTACCGGCATATTATCAATTCCGTCTTCCGCATCATGTCTTTCACATCAGCACTGTTGCTTCATCACTGTGAGGAATTGGCGGATAAGATACTAAGTGAGGTGGAAATTTCATCCATCTGTGTGACGTGTGAGGGATAGATTGGTTGGAAGTGATTGCATGCATCGAATCGAATTCTCAGGAAGTTTTATTTTCAAATGTCACATTCCGGACTGAGATAATTTCGGATGAAGAGACTGAGTAGGAATAAATGAGTTGAAACTCAAAATTGATTTTCATGAATCTACATATGCGAGAAAACTTCGCGTAGATTACTAGCTCGCTAGTTTTCTTGTCGGTCCCAAGCCCGGATAAAGAGGGAGGGTTGGGGCGTGGTGCTAGCAACTCCATCCCCGTAAAACAACCAAATCGCTACAGAAATTTCAAATATATTAAAATATATTAAATTATAAAAATATTAATAATAATATATTAAATTATTAAAAATATATTAAAAATTCTAAAAACATAAACAATAGACTTATTTTTCGCTGGAATCGGGGAAGTGAAATGACGCAGGCTGGTGAAAGCCTTCGGAAAGCCAGTCAGCCGATGTGCCTTCTTTCGATGAAAGCAAAGGTAAGGATGGGTACCTGGAATGTTCGTACAATGTACCAAAACTGGAAAGGCTGCCCAGATAGGCGCTGAAATGAGAAGGTACAGAATAGAAGTGTCGGGAATCTGCGAAAGCAGATGGAACGGAACTGGAAGGTGCCAACTACCTACTGGAGAGACAATAATTTATTCCGGCCACCCAGAGGACAACCACGAGCACACTGAGGGAGTGACAATCATGATATCACCAACAGAAACAAAGGCCCTGATGTAGTAGGAACCAATCTCTTCCAGGATAATGACAGCCAGGTTCAACTCAAAAGGAAGGAAAGTTACAGTCATTCAATGCTATGCACCTACAAACGTCCCAGAACAAGAGAAGAAGGAGGCGTTCTACAGACAACTACAAGCAATAATGGACAACGTCCCAAATGGCGATATCAAAATCCTGATGGGCGACATGAATGCGAAGCTGGGAGGAGACAACACAGGAAGAGAACTGACCATGGGCAGAGAGGCCCTCGGTAAAATGAACGACAATGGTGAACTCTTCTCAGACTTCTGCGCCTTCAATGACTTGGTGATTGGTGGCAGCGTTTTCAAATACAAGGATATACACAAGACGACATGGATTTCACCAGATGGAAACACCGAAAACCAAATAGACTTCACTCAATTTCAAGAAAGTGGAGACGGAGCCTACTGGACACAAGGTCGAGGAGAGGAGCAGATGTGGGTTTAGACCACTACCAAGTACAAGGGACTTTCAAGGTGGAGCCAAAAGCCTCGAGGATAGCTGGGGATAGGCCACAATGCATGTTCAACACTCAATTACTGAAGGACACAACCACAAAAGACACTTTCACTGCAACTGTCAGAGCAAAGCAGGAAACACTACGTGACATCACTGAAGAATCATGCGTGGAAGAACATTGGAAGTCTCTGAAGGCGATTCTCAACGAAACGTGTTCAACGGTTCTAGGAAGAAAGAAGAGACAAGACAAGGAATGGCTCTCAACGGACACTTGGAAATTAATAGAAGAGAGGAGAATGGTGAAAGAGAAAATGATTCAATGCAAGGTCGGACAGGGGAAGGAGACACTGAGCTCAACTTACAAAGCACTGGACAAAGAAGTGAAGAAGAGTGCTAGGAAGGACAGAAGACGATTCTACGACAACCTGGCCACTGAAGCTGAGAAGGCAGCAGGCAAAAGGGACCTGAGGACACTTTATCAGATAACCAAATCTCTATCCGGGAAGAGATCAACACAAGCGAAACCTATAAAAGACAGCCAAAGGAACCCAATTACCAAGGAAGGAAAACAGATTAAACAATGGGCGGATCACTTCAAAAGACTCTTGAACCGACCATCACCTGCAACCCGTCCAGAAATACCAACAACAGCGCGCACACAACTGCAAGTTGACACCAATCCTCCAACGAGAGCTGAAGTCTTGAATGCAATCAAGCTTCTGAAAGCTGGAAAAGCAGCTGGACCAGATGGAATACCCCCTGAAGCACTAAAAGCGGACCCAGAGACTACAGCAGACATGCTGACTCCATTATTGCAAAAGGTCTGGAAGGAGGGAAAGGTGCCTACTGACTGGAGGAAAGGTTACCTCGTGAAACTACCAAAGAAGGGCGACTTAGGACTCTGCAAGAAGGGGCGAGGAATCATGCTCCTATCGACGCCAAGTAAAATCCTGAGTCGCATCATCCTGGAGAGATTAAAGGACGCACTGGAGACAGAACTCCGCCCCACCAGAACAAGCTGGATTCAGGAAAGGCAAATCATGTACTGACCAAATTGCAACTCTACGCATCATCATCGAACAAAGTATGGAATGGCAATCAAACCTCTACCCCAACTTTATAGACTTTGAGAAGGCCTTCAACGGCGTTGACCGCGAAGTAATTTGGAAACTACTTGAGTACTATGGCGTACCCCAAATATTCACCAAACTTATTCAACAGCTGCTGTACGACAACGGCACATGCCAAGTGATCCACAACGGAAGACTCAGCAAGGCGTTTGGAGTAAACACAGGAGTCAGACAAGGGTGCTTGCTTATTATCAACAATGATATTCCTAATTGTGGTGGACTGACTGGGTTATGCGTCAGAGAGCCGGAAACGAGAAGACAGGGATATCCTGGACCGACCGACGTGAAGAACCTAGAAGAACTGGATTTCACGCGTGGATGATTGATGTTTTATGTCACACAAAATCGAAGACTTACAAGCGAAAACCGACAAACTGGTCGAAGAAGCAGCCGGCGAAGACAGGACTCCAGGTGAACATAGACAAGACGGAGGTGATAAAAATAACCCATCAACAACAACAACTACTGCGGCAACATCCAGCGTCAATCACCATCAACGGGAGGGATTTGAAAGAGGTTACTGCATTCACTCACTTATCTAGGGAGTATTGTCTCAACTACAGGAAGTCGGAACGGACGAGGATGTCAAATCGAGCGAGAATCGGGAAGGCGAGAAACACATTCATCAACCTGAAATCAATCTGGAAAACTTCGTCACTCAGCATCAACAACAGAATTCAGTCGGATTTTCAATACAAACGTCAAGTCACTCAGTTCTTCTATGCGGATCAGAAACTTGGCGGGCGGGTACAAAGAAAATTTCCAACAGCCTGTTGCAGACATTTATCAACAACTGTCTTCGCTGGATCTATACTGAAGATCAGATGGCCGGGCCGGAGAGAATCACCAACAAGGAACTATGGGAACAAATAAAACAAGAACCAGTCGCCAACGAACAAATATGCAGGAGAAAGTGGAGATGGATCGGACACTCACTGAGGAGACCGCTGAGTGACATTGCGCGTCAAGCCCTCGAGTGGAACTTGAAATATAAGCGGTGTGTTGGACGTCCAAAGGTGACATGGAGGAGATCGTGTGAAGAGGACTTGAAAGAGTATGGACTAACACGGATGCAGGTGAAAAGTACAGCAGAAGACAGAAGCAAGTGGAGACGTGCAGCTAAAGCCCTATGTTTCACTAGGAACCCAAGGGAGCAATAATAATAATACATATGCGAGAAAGTACGAAGGAACATTCACCAGTCTCCATTTCAATTTAATTTCAATAATTAGACTGCATGCATGTGATAGAACACAACAAGACAGTTATTATCTGCTTATTTGTAAGTGTAACCGATCGTTTGAACTTGTCGGTTTGAACTGATCCAATACAGTTTTGCTGGTGTAATCACATGACACTCTGTTGTCCAGTTTAAACTCACCTCATATAACACCGATCTAAAATTATCATAGATCTAGGAAAACTCAAAATGTATCACAAATCGATGTGTATTCTACACTCGTTCAATTTTCAAATAACAATGTCTCTGTTTTTACTGCAGTGATCTGAATTTCACTAACTGTAACACTAATACCAATACGATTTGCCTCTCAACATAAACCGACTACTGTATGATAACGCTTGCAAAATTACATTTTCCCAAGCCTATAAAGGTAGATTCATTCCTGTATAAAACCGCTTCTCGTTTAGAATGTGTGTGAGAGTCCGTTACTTAAAAGAAGACGAATGCAGTATCTTTAACGGCAGCTCATTACTACACTACACAGAATGTCGAAGTAATTAGACGTGGTACTCGACTTCAGACAGGCTTCAATAATTATTGAAAGACTGCTTTTCCATGCACATAACTGCTTCCTATTGATTACAGTTACATTTGAACAATAAAAACTAGGGGTGCTGTAATCTGGAGTCTTACATTGGACGAAATCAATATGACGTACATATAATCTACAAATCTTAGTAAAACGCCATCACACTATTTAAATTGACAATCGCACTGAAACAGATGGATACGTTTACAAGAAGTCTGCGTCCAATCGTGATAATTTGAAACAGATGCATATGCCACCTGTAAACAAACACACACATTCAAACAGAAAGTAGATATATTATCTTGTCGACGGCCATCGTCAGTAATCTGACGAAGGTCGAACTAACGCTTCAGATACTAGACTTAACCTACAGACGCTTTCAAGAAGACAGGTTGTTAATAACGAACACAATTATCCAACTGCTTTTGGTTTTCGAATTCCCAAATAGGACACTCTGAGAAATACAACGACAATACATGACCACTGGCTTTATTAGTAAGGTGTGCGCGGCAAAATCAACGGGTCTTTAGAGATACCAGAGAGCCAAATGTAATTGGATCCACCAATATATTAGTATTCGTAAAGAGGTGGTTCATAAATTAGCCTTAAATACTTGGTTTGGCTCAAATGAACTCATCCATGTATCTTTTTAATTAATAAACGGCGCTCAAGCATTCTGACAATTAATCTGTTAGTTACTCCGTGATATTTCTTGATTATACACATGCATTCTCAAGCTACCCAGCTCAGATGGGGTCGATATCGCTCTGATGGCAACATAATTCAACAAATTCCTAACTGAGACACAGATGTGTACCCTTTTTCACTGAAGATATCCCTTACCACGTAATGAGATTCTCATCGTCACTTAACTCACTGACATCTTCTATGATGTCTTCTATGATGCCGCCATACGGCGGCCTGCCTAAACCTTGGGCTACCGAAATTTTCTGTCACTTATATTGCATCTGATTACTTGGATTTATTTCATTTCAATTATTCATGGGACTACAGCTTTCTCACAGTGCTAGGTCATGAAAATGTCGTCAACTTTCCCGCCAGACTGGATAATTCCCTTGATTTTGTATTTATGAATGACCGTGGAATATACGAAGCTCGTAAAAGAGCCCAACTCTTTAACTCAGATCATTGTATTGTACGGGTTTTACCATAAAACTTATGGAAACTTACACAAGAGAACGTTTTCACACTTCTCCAAGAAAACTGTACATGTATGTTACTCTTCAGAGAATGTTCAGAATCTTAGGAGCATGCTCAAAGACACAAAGTGGGACCTGTTTAATGAAGACTCTCTTGATGACACAATCTCTAATATTACAAGTTATCTCAAATTTTGTCTTGACACCTGTTGTCCCAGAGAAACGCTCTTCATCAGATTTGACCGTTTCTCCTCCCCTCAACTTAAAAAGCTCCACAGACAAAAAGAAAAGCTATATAAAATAAAGGACAATACTGGTTTGAAAAGAATTAACATCCTAATAAAATCTGAAATGCACAGGTTGAATTCAATTTACGACCAAAAGTTTAATCCTGTGAAAATGCGTCTAATATATGGAAACTTTTCAAAGAAATTACTGGTGGTAAGCAGATGAATGGTATTCTTTATTCCTTTGATGTTTGCACACTAAACAAGTCTTTCACATATTCTCCCACAAATGCCAACCTTTCTAGTGTTACAAGTGTTAATGAAACCTGATTCCCTGGTTTCAATACAAATGATGTTCAAAAATGTCTCCAGTCTCTGAACCCTTCTTGTAGCCTGGGCACAGACGGTTTGCCCAGTGTTATTCCTAAAAAGTGTGCAGACATCCTGTGTTATCCTCTCATGGACATATTTAACGAATCTTTTTCCAGAAATGGCGTGCCAGCCGTTTGGAAGGAAATCAAAATTGTACCTATCCCTAAGTCGTCTACTGAAACATGTTTTAAATTTAGACCTATTGCTATTACGTCTCCCTTTCTCCTTTAGATGCAGTTGCAGTCTTGTACCATAACATTGTCTCCAGCTTAGACAAAGGGGCTAAATTTGATCGCTGCACCTTCCTAGATTACACATCTGTTTTTGACTCAGTATTTAGGGACATTTTGTTAACCAAGCTGGCCGAAACTCAAACTGACTGTTGGGTTGTCAAATGGCTGCATTCTTATTTCTCACGAAAAAAACAGTACACTGTATGTCAGGGAAAGTCGTCCACATATTTGCTTACTGAGGCTGGTGTCCCTCAAGGCGTTGTTCTTTCTCCGTTTCTGTTTTCTTTCTTCTTGCATGATTTGCTTCACTCTGATGAAATGAACTTTGTCAAGTATGCCGATGATCTAACTATTTCAGCGTCTGCTAACTCCCAGCTTGACTGTGCTAAGATGAACAGCTTTCTATCAGGAATTAGTAAATGGTCTTCGTGTAACGGCCCTAAACTAAATTGTTCCAAATGCCAGACTGTTAATTTGAGTTTCCGATGTAAACGAAAGTTAAGTGAAGCTGTTGGTTCCTATGACCCTTGCAAAATCGTTGACATTGTCATGAAACAAATTTGCTAAAGGAATTTTGTCAGACTCTGAGCACCCACTCTAACCGCAGCTCCAACGTTGTGTCTCCCCAGGTAAAACAAGAAGTCTTTTTAGAAGAATATACGCACGTACGTCTAAGTATAAAAATTCCACTATACCATATTTAGTACGTAGTTTATGTTATGAAAATGGCGTCGGGCATGAACTAACTAACCCTCTTCACACTGCTAAATAAACCATTTCTTTCACCCAAACTTTATTTTTATTGCATTTCTTATATTTATAATCCTCTCAATTTTTTGTTTTTATTTATTTATTTTTCATAAGTGTGAACATCATTTAAGCTGTGTTATAACTGTTAATTTTGTCTTTCCCTCACCATGCTGCTATATCAGTGGAACATTAGATTCGATACTCTATAGTAACATGCTAAAATTGTCAAACTGAATCGACAATACTGTTTGAAACAAACTCACTGTTATTATTATTATATTTAATGATCTCAATTCGTGCTTAGAATACTTTTGACTATATATCGCAAACGTGGACAAATTCCTCTGGTTACTTTTGTTTTAATTTTTAATTTTATTTATACTTTAAACAAATCAGATGTAATATTGTGACAAATGCTGAGAATTCCATTCTGTATTATAAGTAATGTTTTTGGAATAAAGTAAATTATTTTTATTATCATTACAACCATCACTCAATTGTCTTCGTGAAATAGCCTGTTTGCTTCATCTGTCACTTGAGCCATTCAGTCACTCATAAACACCGAGTGGTTGTTTAATGAAAGACTATTTCCTTTGCAACAGCATAGTAATTTAAGTGCAACGTGAAACTTTCAGTATGTTGAAAGGTCAGCTACACCTGGCATTTCCATTGGGCCCTACTTTGATAACCTTCGGTGATCGGATGAGAACTGGTAAATGTCTTCTGATTCCTGTCTTCTTTAATGACATAACCAAACTCGCTTCCACTACAGTGGCAATGAATATGTGGATTTCACTACAGTTAAAGTGCAGGTAACATATTTTTGACCATTATATTTCTGGAAAATATATATATTGTAGTTGAATAACATCAGCAAATGTAAAATCTATTTGCTTCGAGGAAAGGCAGGAGTATCTCTAATAAAATAGTTATATGAGTCACACAAACATGCACCTAAGACTGGTCGAATAGCAGATATGCATATTTAACGTTTGTAACAGAAATAACTGCTAACTCCACGATGGTTATAACCGACAGGATCGGAGTGATATTTGTAAAGTGGGCCATCAAGTTGGTTATCTCTGGTGGTTAACAGCCGACTCATTGCTTTATACAAAGCTAAGGAAACGCTCATCACATGCATCGACATATTTGTTAGTTGCAGTCTAATCGACAGAGGAACACAAAACAATCATCACACTACAATCATGAATGTTGTTTCCAGTGCGCACCAACTAAAAGGTGAGCTCATTGGCGTCCAAGTAAAGTAGATAATTGAACACCGGGAAAATCACTCGGAATGTCTACTGAATTTCAGAAGGAGCGCTAATATTCTATCCACAGATATCGTAAGTAGACGTAAGCGTTACAGTGTTAGTTTGTTATTCCCTATGAATTTGTTTATTAGGTATATCACACAGTGAGTGAAACAGTATCATTTAATGGATGACCAGGCTTCCAACACAATTTATTGTGGTTCATAATCATGTAGATGATAATAACATGACTTGGGAATTTGGCATTATAGTTTTCTTTGTTCTTCCCTATATGTCATACGGGTGACAGAATTTTCCAGATGTTTGAGGCACCATTATGTGCAATTAAACACAACCATACAATGGGATGAGATAAGATGATGGTATTAAAATCCAATGTAACGGGGTGGAAGGAGATATTGATAATGGAAGCTTCATTTATCGAATCAACTGTGAGCACGTGTATTAAGAATGATTAAGCATCTGTCCACTCGGATACCTGGAAAATTCGACTGCCACTACGACAAATAAGAGAGAACAAACAAAACTATAGAACTCAAGTTTTCAAGTCGTGTGATTATGAGCCACAATAAATTGTGTTAGGAACCTTGTCATCCAGTAAATAATAATGTTTTACTCATTGTGTGATATATCTAATAAACAAATTAATATAGACATAAACGGATTTAAAACTGCCTACTTCAGTGATTACTTCGACCTCCAGGAGTTGAAAAAAAGTAAACGCTTTGCATTACCTTACTTTTAACGAGAAGATTGGAAATTGTAAGAGTTAGTTAGCATAGCTCATTATAACACCGACTCCTAAACGGAGGTCAGTAACAGCCTACCATGAATAGTCTCACGATGCAATTAGCCGAATGGTTATTCTTAGAGTCAGTCCTCAAAAACCGTTTGGCACTGTTCACACTATAAACGTAAATTTGGGCTTAAAATATGAGTGATCTTTGTGACGCAATTACTGGAAATATTAAAGGGTGGATTTTTTCCGACACGCTCTTCCACTTCATGTGGGATTACAGCAGCCTCTGGTCCGATCCTCAGGTGACGTTAGTCATCATCATACGGCTACGCCCATATATGTTGAATGGTGTCCAAAATGCACGGAGGAGTGTGTTTTTCGTGAGTGGCACCATAACATCTTTGATATAAGCGTAACAGTGTATTGAGAATTTCCTAAACACGATCGAGTATTCCCAAAAAGTCAGATGTATGTGCTACAACAGATAAATATGGAGTGGTACGATTTCTTACTGTCATGTTTTTCAAAATACTACACATCTGATAAATTTTATTTACACGGGCCGCCGAGTGAAAACTCGACTATTCAAAGATTTAGAGAGCGCAGAGATCCTTACGACAGTAAGAACTAGTAAATAATGCGGTTGAAATGCCTATTTTAGGTCTAACAGCCATTACACTTATATCGTCTCCCTCTCAAAACTTTATCAAAGTAAATTTCGAAAGATTGACAGGATTCCCCACGCCCTCCGAATGTATTGTGATTTTTTATATCAGTGACTAGCCGTTACATCTAATGAAGTATTTGAGTAAGACTGAAATCTTTAAAATGTACGTCTTGGGAGAATTCCTGCACCCACTACTGATCATGTACGTACAACTCTGATTATCATAGCAGCTATGAAACGATCCTGAAGTTTTGAAGAGGGATAGGCGTCGATCTTACAACTATCCTCGACAATATTTTCAGGAAGCCGCAAAATAGCACAGTAAGACTTGATTTCATGTAAGTAGATAAGGCAAAGGGAGAAACACATTTCCACATGAGCGAGCCCTGCGAATGTTCCGTGTGTCTCGAGGGTTTTGTGGTAACTACAACCTGTACAAAAAAGTCGATTTCAGCATACAGTGTGGTAAGTCATGATGAGAAAATACATTAAAATATCACAATTATAAAATTAACCAAGTAGAAAAATTAATGAAAAAATAGTAACAATCTGACACGCGAAAACAAACCAAACTGCAACCAGTAAATTAGTGAAAGTATGGATACACCAAACTGCAGATATGGCACTATTCGCCAATTGTATATGAGAGGTTATGCGGTTGAAATTTCACACTATGCAAACCGCACTAGATAGAATGTATTAATGTCAAAACTTAATCTGTACTTTACAAAACCTCCAACTGCTGGTAACAACAGTTGAATCAAGAAGGTTTCGCGTTTTATATAAAATGTTCTGCAGAACAACTTGTTTAGACAACTGAACGTCACAATAACATCGAGAGAAGCTTCTAGGAACTTATCTCACCATTGTGAAATATGATGTCATATGTGTTACTCGATCGAAGAAAAGTGTAAAACAGCGTCCAAGCCTGGTCAGAAAAATACACCGAAATAAAAGTGCAAAAGCCTTAGGCATCAGACGAGTGTGGCAGAGATTTGTCCAGTCATAATTTAACTCATGCAGCTTCGGCCCTATTTATATTGTGGTACAGTGAAAGATTCATCAAGACTGGCCTTCACCAGAAGGCAGATGATGACTTTAGTTACTCCATAGTTCACTGAAATATATTGATTCCGTGGAGAATATCTGACACATATATACACAGAAAACGCATATTAAAATTGTTTACTTTCCACTTTATATAAGAATACTTACTGACTTATATTCAATCATCGTAACATTTGTTTTTCCAAAAAATTATTTACAAAAATCATTATAATCGTCTAAATTTCATCAATACACAACTCACAGACAAGCCATCAGGCGATACGCTGATTTGGTTGGATGATATGTTTTTCATCAGATGTAGAATAAGTTCAAAATCCAATTGAGAATTTTAGTATAAAACTTGCTGAGTTCCGAGTGAGACATACGCTGCTGAGAAACAAAACGTAGTCATGATGTCTAATTCTGTGTTGTTATTGGTTGCATTACTGCTCAATAATGCAAGTCGGCGAACACTCGCTATAGTTCCAAAACCAACAGTCTACGACAAAGATTCAACCGCCTGCAACCTGGTTCACACACTCACCTACGAACACAAATACCCAACATGCTTTATACTAGCAGAATCCCTGACAAGATTTCGACTACGTCTTGCATCACACCACCCGCCAATTCCTCAGGAGAGCAAAGACAAATGTATCATAAACAAACTGAAAATTGAAATCATGGATGGATGTGATGAAAATGCAGACAAACTGTGGCCGAGTGATGTGATGAACGAATCATGTGAGTCACAACACACGAAGTATTTCATTCACCACTTTGCAGATAACGTGAACATTGAAGATACAGAGATCTCGATAAGTTCCAAAGAGATATGGGGTGCTCTACGTGCCCTGGAAACTGTACTTCAGATGGTATACAGAGGTGAATTTGGAGGAGTGAGTTTTGTTCCTGTTGATAACTTGATTTCATCATTATATTTCATGTAGAATATTATATTCAAGGGTTCTGTGGAAGATGAACCATTATTCTCACATCGTGGAATGCTTTTGGATACTGGTAGGAACTTCATGCCAGTTGAAACGCTACGGAAGATGATAGTAGGAGATGTGATATTCAGCATAGTATTTTCTGTTTCCAGGATATCATGGCAATGGTTAAAATGAATGTCCTTCATTGGCACATCACAGATGATCCGTCGTTTCCCTTTGTCTCAACCACCTATCCAGAACTATCAGACAAGGTAAGTTGAGTCGATGTCCAGCCGTTTATTAATTCCGATTCTCGTCTTAATTTGAACAGGGTGCATATCATCCACAAATGTATACATATGATGAGATAGAAGTGTCTGATTTATTGGAGTTCGCTCGTCTCCGTGGAGTCCGGATCATTCCAGAATTTGATACTCCAGGTAAATAAGTTTGAAGACATTTGCTGTGATGTAATTATCCACTAACTGTGTCCACATGAAATGAAATTATGTCAGTATTTGAGTCAGTGTGATAGTGTTGTCGAAATAATGCCGCAAATGCAACATAGGACCATGAATTTGGCAGAGGCATTAGGTTTGAAACTATAATGCAGATTGTTCATGATACTATACTATCAGTTATATTAAATCAATGAGATGCTGAAGTGGGTTACTGTTGAATTACCTTACAGTTTCATATTTTACGAAAGCTTTACTCGTTTCTTTGCGGATAAAAGACCATGGTTTGTTCAAATCATTGCGGGTTTATGGTTCCCTTTTTTTATTTTCAATCGCTTCACATAAACCAGAAAACTTGGTGAAAATTCTAAAGGCGAATTTCCTGAATACGGTTAGCTAAAGTGCCAGCAACACTGTCAAGTGCTTGATCACTGTATTTTGAGTCGTAGGGATTATCGTTCTGTGAAGGAATGCAGTTCGTGTAGAATCACAGGAAACAAAATAACAATCGATTTCAAATGGGTAGTGGTATGGAGTGCTGACTCATGAACAGCCACGCCATATTTTATTTAAGTAATATTGTCCTTCTAATATTTGTCAAAGTGATCTTAACTGGTTGTCACAATACTTCCTTGTAGCGCATACATTGTCATGGGGAAAAGCATACCCAGACTTACTAACAAAATGTTATCAAGACTCTAAGCCAAATGGACAGTTGGGTCCAATGAATCTAGCCAATGATTCAACATTTGATTTTCTGAAGAATCTGTTTACAGAAGTCACCAGCCGATTTCATGATAACTATATTCATCTCGGAGGTAATGGGATAGATGTCACCTGTTGGTGAGTTTACTCATATTTTATTTCACATTTCATTTAGGCGACATGTTAAGACATCCCGAAATTCTCAAAGTATTCTGATGGAAAACGTTTTCTTGCTTCAGAAGACAACAGGTTGAATTCGTCTCATTTAGTACATTTTATCATTACTTAAAATTTATATTTGTTTGAATCTCAGCCAAGCTGAATTGAACGATTCTCATGTTTCGTTCGTCGGACATTTCCAAATCTCTTGAGGAAAATAGTTGAAATTAAAATAATAAAGGTATATATAAAACGTACAGTTGGTCTGTACAACTCTTGTCCAATCAATCATCTCGGAGTCTTGATTAGTCCCCAAAAACAATATCGTATGCATTGTGATTCGATCTTCACAGAATAGTTCTCAACACCTATTATTAGGCTATGTGTTGTACACCGTGAACAGTGTATGGAGGGTTTTGGATCTGCCCTAAATACAACTGTTTGAATAAAGGTCATGGTGAACTGGTGTGAAGTAAGGGAATCTGAACTAAACAATTTGTGTGTGAATGTGTGAATAATTGCAGATCATTTGTGAGCATATTCAGAATCGAATGAAATTGTTTTAATGTTATTGGCAATTGTGAGTCATTAATGTTTCATTCGAAGTCAGACTATCAGTCAGTGATTTGGAGAACAATTTTCACAAAAAAGTTGGTTTCTAAAAATCACTGACGAAGGACATGGGAAAATTAAACTTATTGTGTTTCTGTTTTCTTTTCTTTAGGATTTCGAATCCAGAAATAGTTGAATTCATGCAAAAAATGGGATTCTCTGGTAATTCTTCCCAGCTAGTAAATTATTACGCATCGAAAGTAGTCAAAATTGTCAAAAGTGTTGCTGACCGAAATCCTTCGATTACACCTATTTTATATCGAGACGTTTTAGATCACGGATATCAGGTAAGTGTTGGGAGATGAGTGTAGTATTAATTGTTTTATCTACACGCACAACACTATCAGATGTGCTTACTTCACTGGGTGGGTTGTGATTCAGTAAACACCTAGTGTTCACAAACATTTTAAAGTATTAGCATAATTTTATAGCCTTGTTTGTTCACGGGGTCTCTTTCTCATATCATGTTCCCAATGATAGAGACATTTTTCGCATTCCCATCATTGGTGTTGTATTATCTCTATAGAACTTATCGATGTGTGTTAGATTCATGAAAACCGATTGGATGATCAACTATGAGTGTTTAACTGGTTTTTGGCTTATCAGCAAGTCTTTAACCTTTAAAAACGGAAAGGTTGATTGTTAGGCTGAAAACGTCACTCTTTAAAAATTTAACTCATCGCTACGATAACTTTGATGCACAGAAAAATATAAAAAATAAACTCATTCCTTGCTGGAATATTGAAGATGATTTCTAGGTTGACCTGCCTCTGTGGATGGAAGCCACTCAACCGAAGGGTCGCTTTTCGAGGATAATCATGGGGACACGAAGTGTTCTCACCATATCTGAGGTTGGTCAGAACACAGATTGAACCAGATGTGTTATGACACTGTTAGGAATCCGTGATCGCATGCTAAACGGAACTAAAATCTCCAAATTCACAGCTGTAGAGTTAGTAATGTAGTCCAACCACTCAGATGACGACAACAAGTACGATCAGAGCCTGTTAATCAGATTATTACCGAAAACATAGAAAGCTCTCATGAGCTGAACACTGATCTCCTGAAAGAATGTGACTGAAATATTTCAGTCAAAAAGAAGAGAAACTGCAGTTATCTGTACCTGAAAACAACACAGAAGAATCACCTCTACAGACACGTGCAGACAGTAACGCACAAAAACTTATCCAGAATTCCAATTGGTAGTACAAATGTTACACTGTGGGCAGAAAGCGCAAGCAGGAAGCTCATCATGAGTCTGACGTCTCTTAGTGCCGCTGAAACTCAATGTCCTGTGTGGGACTATTTTGGGTTACAATACAATAATGACAATTGGGTAATTAGTGTAGCTCATTCGCCTTATTTGGTGTCCATGTGTCAATGCGTGTATAACTGTAAACTCATGTTTTCTCGAGAAAGCTATACAAGATGGTTATGTATGATAAATCAGGCTGAATTCTCATGTTCTGTAAACTCGACTGACCCAAAGGGAATTGACCAATCTTTGTGCTTGACCTTGGAATCTTCGCATTACTCTCACTGAGTTTAGATATTTGGTCTCATTGTGGAGAAAAAAAAAAAAAAAAAAAAAAATAGTTTCATCCATTGAACAGTTGGGGATTTCCTACTTAGTGAACCACTTCATTTGGTTTTGTAAGAGATTTAAGCTCTTAGATGACACTAAGTGTTAATGGTTCAGTCTCAGTCTCACTGGTAGCGAGTGGGGATACATCTAGTTGACGGGTCTCAAAGAAATACGCTCCACCTTCTTCACTCTTATAAATAATTCGGCAACGCTACTTATTTCATCCCTGCCATTGTGCTTTGGTGGCACAGCAGTCAGGACGACGACAAGTTTCAATCACCGCTTCAGATTCATTTGATATCAATGGTTGACCTGCTGAATTTAGGCTACCGATAGATAACTCGTGCTGAAAGGCTATAGTTGTACCAACATATTGTAGAGAATCATGCTATAATCAAAAAGCACGTCTAAGCGCATATTTTCTGGTTCTAGAGGATGAGCGAAACCAAATATTATTTAGGAGTGTCCCAATTAAACTTCATTTTAAACGTATAGGAATGCTTCGATGTATTGATTCGACTGTCATTTGTATTAACGAAGCAGTTTGTTCAATCTGCTATAACATAACGTGGAACTGATTGACCTGGAGTTAGGATAGCTGTTGAAGTGTGTTGATTTCCTGAAGACATTACTGTCAAGAATGACAAGTGTTCTGCCTAGCTTCATTTTCAAATCGAAGAAAGCCAAGTTCTCGTTGCTCATTTTATAAGTCTTCATCTAGCCTGGCAATCACACTTCAATCCTGACTATTAGCACCAAATCCAAGGATCAGACATAAGACATTGGTTACTCTGAAGTGATGAATCCAGCGATGACATACATTTTCCAGAAATTCAAATACCTTTGAGTTGAGAATAGAGCAGGAGCGAGTTGATTGCATATTTCAGTTTTTGGAAAATGAGCCAACTCTGTATTGTTTCCATTAAAGATTGACAGACACCTAACTTCTCTTCAGAGATAGGCTTCAGAAATCTCAGACAGCTAAGAAATCCCTCCTTATAATCACCGTTTAATCGAAATCTCCCATCCTTAGAATAAGGTGGCTCTCACTTCCTAGATTACCACCTGATCGTTAATTTCTCTCATTAAAAGACATTTGTATTCGTCCAGCAAACAACCAGTAATTGTATAAATGTGTGGTTCCATCTTACAGGGTGATGAGAACACAGTCATTCATGTTTGGGAAAGCATCGCTTGGAAAGGATTTACCAAAGAGGCTACCGGAAAAAAATTCAACGTCATAGTTACTGGTGATTGGAATTTAAATAATCTACATAACGAATATGAATGGACAAAATACTACGAACAAGATATCAGAGAATTTGGAGGTTAGTTGATTTACAGTATGGTTTGACAGGGATAGTGTCATTAGCCAAATTTATGTGTTGACATTATCTGTTGGATCTGCATAATGTGGAGCTTATTCGTCATTTGCGGGTATGAATCGGTTGGTCATATGAAACTACACAGTGTGCGGTCATATAGGTAATAACTCAGTATTCTGACGTTTATTAATTCAAAAAGAATAGAGAGAATATGTAGGTCAGTTGGATGCCTTTATTGTTGTTGCATTATGTGAGCTGTGTGACTGAATTGCAGATTCATTAACACTGAACAAGCACATTCTCAAATGCAATCGTTCAGTATTGAATCTAGATCTGATAAAGTATGCATGCGCCTCCATGATGAATATGTCGCAGACAGATTCCTGCCTCACATTCAACAAAAAATGTCTACCTGAGAAGGAGTGCTCGAAATTGAGTTAGATGAATAGATAGATGATCTGAATTCCATGGCGTGAGAATCAAAATACTCCTGAATAATTAGCACTTTGTAACTTCATGCCTATCGGAAGAACTAAAGATTCTTTTTGCTGACTGCATCAGAGTTCTAAACCGATTTCAGAGTTTTCATCATGAACTGATATTGGATATAGAACCACTGGAAAACCTGGGAGTAGTTCACAGCAGTTTTGTCCTAGTTTATGACTCTCCATCAGTATGCACCCACAAGGCTCGTAGACTATTAAGCCACTGGGACCCGATCCGATTGCCGATGAAGTCTAACGAATATCAGCTAATGATGAAATCCTGTAACCAATCAAATCCCTACAAACTAATAACTGAATATCGATTTCAGAGTGGTGAAGGTCTGTCTGGCCTTTCTTACGCTTCAAATATAGCGCACCCTCCATTATTTATTTACCTAACATTTTCTAAATCAAAACTCATTGTCTAACTTTATCAGTAGTGCCGACACATCAAACCTGAAAATATAAGACCATTCGAATTCCAAATGTTTCGTCCACCAGTGAACTCGGCACACCTGAATTTGAAAATTACACTAATCCTCATTCAGTCTATAAGCTTTCTACGATGACAATAATAATAATTGTCATGTCTTTTACAGGCACAGACGAGGAGGCATCATTAGTCATTGGTGGTGAAGCTACACTGTGGGGCACACGTGTGGATGAGACCGATGTGATCACTCTGGCATGGTAAGTATAGTTTGTGAATCATTCATAGAACTTTTGGTGTTAACATATTTCGACTATTTAAGAAAATGGTGTGAGTTGAGTCACGTGGATATGAACCAAGTGCACATAGGGATTTTCAGAGTCGACAAGATAACTTAGTGAAAATGACCGTTCAAGCAGAAAAGGAAAAACCAGCCGAACGCTGAGTCATTTCTAGAATATGCGTCTTCAATAAAATCACTTCAGGTTCAGATGAAAGAGGATGAAAAGATCGACGAGGCCAACTGTTAGCCGATCATCTCACAAATATCATAAATTTCCTACATTGATTCCCTTATATCAATCTGAACAAGGAAAGAAGAAACATTGGCGCAGAATAATCTGGATCCCTTTTATTTCGTCGGTGCTCTTCAACTGTGTACAACATAAATTCTTGAACAAAATAAAAAGTATACAATTTTCCCAAACTTTTGTCCATTAGCAAGCATATTGTCAAAGCGTCATAGTGAAATAAGGCGTTGACATTTACAAGGTGTCTAAAGTGTCAGGACATACATATATATCCTCTTAGCGAGGGGTTTCTTGAAAATGTTAATCAACTGTTGTGTTGTTGTGGTGGTAACAAGAGAAAGTTAGTAATGGTTACGTAATTAGACAAGAAAAGATCAAAATGTCGGTACAATTGAGGTCAGATGAGAAGTTGATGATGTAATACAATGAGCGGAACTCAGAGGATCAAGGAAAATTATTTCTTAAAAGAGTTAAGTGAAAAATAGAAGGGGGGTTGAAAAGATAAGATAACAAAATTAGAAGTGTGTCACCAGGGTAGTTGAAGTCCAAAAAGCGGATTCTTTTTGAACATATAAGTCAGGCTTCACCAAACCTGAGAAGACTTGAGGTGCTTTGTCTGTTAATTATTTTGAGTGATTCTAGCACATTTACTCGTTGTTTTATGTCAATCAGGTGTTTGGCGATAGAAGAGCCTAAACAACTCTATCTCTTCAACCACAGGCTCCTTGATATATGTTCGCAGAATCTGAAGTAGGCCTTCCTCTCGGCTCCCTATGTAACTGCTCCTGCAGATACATGTGAATTGGTTTACACAGTTGAATGTAACATGTGAGGGTTACTTGTCAATCTTTGACTGCGCCAGTGAGGAGGTTGTTCGGGGTAGAGAGACTAATAATGCTGCAGGATACGTCCTAGGCAGGGCCGCACTCAATCTTGTAATTACCATTGCCACAATGTCGTCGCCCTTGTTGTCGAGTTTGATGGAAATAGGCTTCTTACTGCCGTAGCTGTATGAAGCTTCTCGAGTTCATTCTTGCCATATTTATTAATGAAACTTTGTGGGTAACCTTTTGCTTTCAAGCATTTTTCAAGGAGCATAAGTTCACTATCTAGTTTCCTTGGTGAATATATTCTCCTCGCTCTAGAGAAAAGCGTTCTCACCAGCGTTCGTTTGTATCTAACTGGTCAGAAGCTGTTGAAATTCAAGTAAAGACCACTCCGTGTGTCTTTACGATACACAGATTTTTCGAGTGTCTTGTCGTATTTTCTCTCCAACTTTACAACCAAAAAATGGAATTTTTCATCTTCTTCATGTTCCATCGTGAAAGTGATGCTTTTGTGTACATTGTTGAAAGAGTCTAATAGAGACGAAGCGTGACTCAAATCATTGCATACAATGAATGTGTCATCAACGTATCCGTAGTAGGCTTTTGTTTTTCCGATTGCACACTTGAGCTTTGTCAGTTCCAGACTGGCCATAAAAATATCAGCTAATATCGGACACAGTGGACTGGCCATTCCCAGTCCATCAGCCTGGCGATACATTTTGTCGTCAAACTGGAATTGTAGATCATTAGTACATAAAACAAGAAGCTGCTCAAATTCCAGTTCTGCTGAGGACGAAGATCAGAGTGTTGACAGGTGATGCCTGATATCTCATGCAGAAGGTTCTGCGTGAATAGCGAAGTCACATCGTAGGAAATCATGAATTTGTCATGTACATTGAGGTGAATCACCTCTTCAACAAATTGGAACGAGTCTTTTGGAGTATGTTTAGCTAGACGTTCTCTGACAGGTTCTAACCTATCGGCTGGGCGATTCTTTTTATGTATCTTCGGCAGACCATACATATGTGGTAGACGAGACCCTGTGGGTTTTAACTCATGGTACGTATGGTTATCAATCATTTTCTTTTTCAATAGCTCTTTGAGTACTATCGTGACTTGCTTTCCTGCCGAATCCATCATATCCTCTTTTCAGTTAGCAATCTTAAATTTCGACGTGTCATTCAGAATGGACTCCATTTTTCAGATATATTATTTATTCAACCAGTTAACCGTTAGTGAAGGTAGAAAAGGGTTGGCTTTTTCAAGAAACTTCTCTCTGACAAGATATATATATATATCTCGTAACAGTTTTGATGCCTTGTAAATGTCAACGCCTTATTTCACTATGACGCTTTGACAATATGCTTGCTAATGGACAAAAGTTTGGGAAAATTGTATACTTTTTATTTTGTTCAAGAATTTATGTTGTACGCAGCTGAAGAGAACCGACGAAATAAAAGGGATCCAGATTATTCTGCGCCAATGTTTCTCTCTCATTTTTCGAATATCATAAGGATCAACTGTGATTTTTGGTACTGGTATGACTTTCTTCAACCTCTCGTATGTTTTATCAGTCACTATTTTTGAATGTTAACCGCTGGGTTGAGGGTGGTGTTTCTGAGCCTTACATCTATTCATCAACGAATGACACAGCTGGTCATAAACTGAGTGATACGCCTTCGTATATGCTACACAGGTGAGACTCATACAAGAAATGGTACAGTTAGACATCCAGTTTATGACAGACCGATTTTTGAGTAGTCTGACTAAAACATTTGGTATGACTTTATTTTTCTTGCTTTATTTATTACAACGAAATGTCTTCACTCATCTCTGTGACATATATATGCAGGCCCAGAGGTGCTGCTGTAGCTGAAAGATTATGGTCGAAAAACCCTGAGACAATTGAAGAATTCTCACAACGAATTGGTGAACTTCGATGCAGAATGGTCTAGTGAGTCCTTGTATTCTTATATTCATGTGTAATTCATTGAAGCAGGTGGAAGTAAATAGACATTTCATGCATATTCGGAAGTTATACTGTGATTTGTTTTTGCCATGACCTTTTTTCAAAAATACTCATCTTTCGTTTGATCCACTTCTTTCACTAGTGAATCGCATTTTGCATCGTATCTTGACTTTGCGGCAAAGTATGTGACGTCCATTTTTTTTCCAACAAAGAATCTGATCTTACTTCATTCTTGTTGCATGTAATATTAGCACACGCACGGAAATTAGAAAATTTATCCACCCGTGTTTATTTGAAGGTTGCATGGTTAAGTAGAATGTAAAATTCAAAGATTTGTTAGATTAGTTAATAGGAAAGTGAAGTCAACCAAAACGAGTCTACCTCCTGGGATGTATTAAACACTTTAGAGCTCTTCACTGCTCATAATGAATGTTGTTAAGGTGCTAGTGAAGACTGTATTTTAACCCTGATGATTAATTTGCAGGTTTTGTGTCTGGAATTCTCAGCAAATCACCTAACTGGATAAATAACAATTTTAAGACAAAACAAGTAGTTCAGCAAAGAGGTTCTTTTCTGTGAGTGAATTCTCCTGGTTAGCTGTAAAATTGCATTAATATCCATATCCTGTCATTGAAGGGCAGCAACCTAAGTGATGAGTTGTCACAAAAGTAGTTGTCAATATTTGTCAATGCATATGAAGAGTTGAATATATGTATCAGAGTTACGTAATAAGATAAATAATCTATTCAGGATGTACATAGAAAAGAAGGAAAATACCGAGTTACGTAAGAGTCCCGAAGGCATACGAGAGTTATACAGAGATAGAAAATCAAACAAACTAAAATCAGGTGAGTAGAAATCAACACGATTGTAGCCATGATATTAGATATGATTGAATAATTTCTTTTGGTAGACATATCACCGGTTTCCCTAAATGAATCTTTAAGGCTTCAGCAAGGAGAAAACAGCGTTTTGCCCTCGATAGGTCGTCCTTCACTTCACAGATAACTTTGAAGGAGGCGTTTGTGGAGATGGAATGGCCGGTGCTCGCTAGATGTTCGATTATTGTACTCCTCAAGAAAGAACTACTACATATATGCAACCATGAGCGTGATTGTGTTCTTGAAGCTATTCAGGCAGCTCACGCATCAAACAGCCACTATATCTGGCTCAAAAGAGTAGGTGAACTTATATATGCACGCAAAACATAATTATTTAACGAGGAGCAATTAAATTTTCATACGCATTATCGCTGTCTACCAGTACTAGTTATTCAATGTGTGAAACAACAAAACTGAGTGTAAATGTTTTGTAATTGTTTGACGATTTATTTCAGTAACAACATAGAAGCTCATCCAGTCAACGGTCCAGGTTTCTGCCCAACTAAAATTTTGAGAACATGAACCAAATGGAGAAAGTGAATGAAGATTGCTACTCACCATTTTGTGCATCAGAGTTTTATTGATTTCCATTTTATTAAAATGAAATTTCTAAATATTTTCGATACCCACTGAAATACACTCTTTTGAAAGAAGCAAGTTTTGGCTGTCTGAGTGAGTACACGATTTGTGTGTTTGCTTTTTACAACAAAATGGATCTTAGCTCAGCACACTATATGTTAGTCGGCGTTGTATGAACGATTATCAATGGTCAATGTATTCCATTTCTAACTCACAGCTTCACTGTCATAACTTCACTTGGTTTCCCATCATCACTTCTAGTTGGTTCAACCCCTGACAAAAAGCTTTTATTTTCCCCTCCTTTGTTCTTATCCGCGTAATCATTGGATGCCTAAATGGTCAACCATCGTCTAACTACTACAAGAGAGCAATGGCCTCAGACGCCAATTAGAGCCATCTTCAGCTCATACTCATGCCACTTATATTTCCTTCCGAATGTTCGTCGAGCGTCATGCTGTTGGCTGGTTTGCTGTAACAGTTACTTCATAATTATTCTTTCTGACGGGCCATCTGATCTTAGGTGTAGAACGGAGGCAGTTGTTGATGAAAATCTCCATAGTGCTGGAAATGCTTTTTCTGGAACATGCTTCAAGTCCCTGAACTATATGTCAGCACTGGCTCAACGTTTGTGTTAGGAATTCGAATGTTCTTCTAATTATGCGTGGTACCGATACTTACGCCGATCTGAGTGATGAATTTCTCTTTCGCCTCCCCGACTCGCTCCTTTGTGGCCTCATCCATGCCATCCATAGACGAAATGATGCTCATTGAGTAAGATAATTGAAAGAGGAATGTCTCTTTAGATTGCTGTAGCTGATGCTGGTTAGCTTTTTGGCCAGGTGTCTTCACCACCACCTTATTTTCAACGACAATCACTTAAACGTCGTGTATTGGCCCAGGCACATGATTGATGCAGTCTTCGTTTGTTGACTTAATTTCATGTTATCCATATTTCTTAAACAAACGTGTTAACATAAGCAGCTTTAGATTATTTAGATTCACTCGGTGTAAATGTTTGACGGAGAATGACAGTCAATCTCGATAAATTAGTTGCTTTGAGACAGCTGGAATTCAACTAACTGAAAACAGATTGCCTGAAAAAACAGTTTGGAAATTAAAGCCATGAGATTTTTGCCTCACTGAAATGAACCATCGCTCAGTGAAATGTGGACAGGTATTCGTCTACAGTACAATTGCGTGGCATTATTTCATATTGGTTTGGGTGCGTGTGATCTCTATATTGAGTGTCTTCAAACTATGAAACTTGTTAGTACTGATAGGGGAGAATCCTGAATATGACTTTGTCCGTTTGTGCAGAAAGCACTTTCTGAACATGAGTGTGTGCATGTGTGGCTGTTATGAAGCTAATTTGTATTACATACTTCGGCTCTGATATAACAGGAGATATTTCGAGTGCCACATACGTGTGAGTACACATCAACCTCTTATTGCACGATTTAGTTTCATATGACACATATAGAATGCTAATATGTTGGTGTGACATAATCCCTTACAACAGTTGTTTTGGGATTTCCCTATAGCATGATTTTGTGTAAACTAATTGGTTCATGTGAACTAGAATGTAGTTTCTCAAAATGTCTATTGCCATTTCAAAGGCTGAGAATAATTTCTTTATCGTCTCCAACACACTCGAGTGTCATAAAATTCGCGAAGAACTTTAGCGGGACCAAGTAATCACTTGGATTAACACATACAGTTTCAAAGTCATGTAATACATCGCAAAGCTCCGTGTATTTTTCTAGAAATTTGAATATCTTTCCTCCTCACAGTGTCCGTAAGATTTTTCCCACAACTAATACGTAAAGATACTTTTGTATTTCCTACACGACAAGAGCACTGAAGTTACTGAAGAACGATTTCGATGTTCTTGAATTTATCTAACTGTAGCCCCAAGAAGGTAGTCATATTTTACTGAGGTGCTACTGAACTCCAATAATGCTCAAAACTTATTTTAACGATTATCGCAAATTTACATAACCCTTTCAAGATTGCTTACAAACCGGTTCCGCCGTTATTGTGCTAACTCACTGACAGTGGCGCTGAGATATGCAACACATCAGTGAAAGAAACCAACTGGATGACGTTGTCATTATTAGCCTCATCTAAGTGTTTGTACATTAAATATACCACCGTAGACTTCGTTGATTCCTTGTAGTAATAATATAAGTCTTCAAAAAGACGACCATTATTGAGTAGAAATACGTGTGAAGGGAAATGTCTTTGAATAGAAACGCAGTC
Organism: Trichobilharzia regenti; assembly: GCA_944472135.2. NCBI lineage: Eukaryota > Metazoa > Platyhelminthes > Trematoda > Strigeidida > Schistosomatidae > Trichobilharzia > Trichobilharzia regenti. The sequence continues at coordinate 94,567,371 of OX235265.1, forward strand.
ATGCCATTAATTGTCTAACCATTCTAACACGTATCATTAAAATCTGACAAAACACTTTTCATAACAAATAGCCAGTCAAAACTTTTTATTTAACACGAGAATATAAATACGAGTTCAATGATTAAGGTGTAATTTATTAAGTGATTAAACTGAAACTACACAAATTAGAATACAAAGTGCGTCTTGGTATCATTCCCCCCTGTCTGTCTCTCATTGATGTTTGTCTCAATGTACACTCATATTTCAGTAGAAAAACAACTAATACGACTATTTGTTTTCGAGATGAAACACATTTTTTCAGCCTACTTGAAATTTGTACATGAATAGTCACTTCAATAAATAATAAAGTAAGATAGATTAATAACTAATACCACATGTTTTTTCGTTATATTTTTCACAAAACTATCGTTTCAAAATAAGCTGTTTCGATTGATTTAGCTTAAATCGCAATGTGGCCCCGAATCCACAGAAACCAAGTGGATTCATCGGATTGATAGACTAGAGAATTCGGATATTTCGGTCTCAAATTCTGAATAAATACACTGAATACGCATTGACGACTTCATTATTTTCATCGTGGTCCTCTTTTATTTTACTCACAAGTTTCAGTATGATTTCAAAAAAACCATTTCTCATTGCTATGCGGTGAGTTATGTAGATGAATGCCTCACGAGAGCTTTTGAACTAGGAGGATTCTAGGGAATGGTAAGGGCTTACACTGACGACTTTCGAAATTGAATAGATCGAACACTCGCGAAAGTGTTTACTGCTGGTTAACTTCACTGAAGTGATATTAAAACATTCTTCAAGAGATGATACATGCTAGTTTGCTAGGAATAACGCATCAATGTGGCTTTAACTCAACACGAATTTTCTAACTCGGAATTCCGGTGACAACTCATATGAGAGGATGTTCTTGGACACAAATATGAAGAGATCATGAACCAACAGATGAGACCAGCATATCAGCTTAAAGTGAGTTATCGGGAGATAGAAGTTGAACCAAGTGTAGAGATTGACTAACCCCAGGAGAATAATTAATTCTGAGGAAATCTTGTTAATCAATGCGCACTCACTAACGCATAGCCATACACATTAGGGTGAGCCAGTGCAACATTTTTAAATGGATCATTTTCAGGTGATCTATTACATCCAGTACATGCAATGTGAGTAACGTAGTGGCAGTATCCGATATGTGGAAAAGTCTTACTTCCAGGGTAATCCGAAGCCTGGGAAGGATGGAAAGCCTTTATCTTATAATGAGCACTGAAATGTGATGAGAACGTCATCAGTAAGTAATAATGCATCACTGTGTATTTCATGAAATCAAATTACCTGATTATGAAGTTATAAGTCTACCACAGCGCGAAAATTCTTTCCTTGTTGAAGTCACCTCGTTCATCTTACATAATCGTCTTTACTGTTCACCCTTATTCTTTCCTGGATTGCTTAAAAACGACTATGTCATACTTTGTAGAACTCTGAAGACTGTCAGTCAGTTTTGTCACACTGTGAGCAACCACTTTACCTGCAGGTTTCACCTTGTTTCTCCCCAGGTAAAACAAGAAGTCTTTTCAGAAGACTTTGTGCATGTACGTCTAAATATAAAAATTCCACTATACCATATTTGGCGGCACGTATTTTATGTCATGAAAATAGTGTTAGGCATGAACTAACCAACCTTCTTTGCACTACTAAATTAACCTTTTCCTCCACCCTTACAACATCAACAATTATTGTTATTATACTTCTGATATTTACAATCCTCTCAATTTTTTGTTTTTATTTGTCTACTTTTTCACAAGTGTGAACATCATTTAAGCTGTGTTATAACTGTTACTTTTTGTCTTTCCCCTCACCATGCTGTATCAAGAGAACATTAGATTCAATAATCTATAACATGCTGAAATTTTCAAACTAAACTGACAATACTGTTTGAAACAAACTCACTGCTTTATTATTATGTCTATTATTCTCATTTTTAGTTCGAATATTTTCGACTTTATACCGTAATTGTGGACAAATTCCTCTGGTTAATGTAGTTTCAAGTTTTATACATATTCTTAGAGCAAATTAGATGCAATATTGTGACAAATACTGAGAATTCGATTCCGTATTGTACTGTTTTTGGAATAAAGTAGATTAACATTATTTCGAAAATTCGTCTGCAGGGTATTTCAAATATAACTCACTGACAACAAAATAAATGTTTTAAACATAGAGCTCGTATAATAGATTGCAGATGCCTACCGTCTGTCATGGTGAGTAAACATTCCTCATTATCAATTGACTCTTCATTCACCCGAGCTTTTGTCGCCACACTTCTTCAAATAATAATATGCACTAAAACCTTTCACTGAAATCATAACAGCAAGCAGTAAGGTATAAATGCACGCATTTTCGAAAAGACTTGTCTGTGGATGATCAGTCTGCATGAGTAGGTGACTAATCGCATTCAACCTTGTTATTCAGGCGAAGCACCTCAATTTCAGATTGGAACAAATGACTTACAACACTATGGAGGTCGTGAAATCGAGACGGAAGTTACACGGGAATCTGCAACCTCCTCATCTTCGTGTGACTAGAAACCTTAAAGCTTGGCCCTCTGACGTGACATACTCGTTGGAAAAATGTTCTGGAGCAGGAGATATCGGATACCAGTGTCTCCAACAGCAGATATCATTTTGGAGTATACTGTTCTTCATTTGAAATGTGGGGTATAAACATACTCTTCGCTAGAAGTACTTAGTGACTGTTTATGTACCGAAATTTGGGGTGCCAAACGCTTCGCTTTCAGACTTCGACTGACCCCGTGGTTCTGACGGGATTCGGAAATGAAAGACACACAAGTGTGAAGCATTCACGATGAATTCTAAATGAACAGGAGTATGAAATGCAGCATAGGGAGAAATTTTAGTGGCTAACTAAACATTGAAATCAGATGTTCGACCTCAAATATAAGAAGAAGCGTATTGAGTAAATTACAGAAAGTAAGATTCTGTATAACATGTTCATGACAAGATATGTTATGCTATGTGGGAAGCACTCTTTGCAGTGGGAGGTGAAGAAAAGATAATGAGAAGTCATAGACAGATGGATGAGTTGGTGAAGGTGTTCCGATAGAAACATGATCTTCAACTATATAAATACTGATATCTAATATTTCTCGACACCAACGAATAATCTACCAATTCAAAATAGACAACGATAATTTGTCTTCATTCAAAGTTGTAGACACCAAAGTGACCCTGAACGGTTTCATTTATTCGTATAATATGTTGATTTGTCAGAGTTAAGATTTTTACTTATGCCTTTGTCGTCTGATTGCTCACAGAATGCACGAACACAACAGTGAGAAATGTTAATTTATGTTATATTCACGTTCATCTGTAGACATAATTATTAATCAAATGTTAACTAGGCTAATGAAGTCCTCTCTGTTTGAGTAAACTCATTACACACTATTGGTTGATTAGTAACTCTTCTATTCACCTGTTCACCATTCAATACCACTTAAGTCCATGTAAAGATTTCCAGTAAGCTGTCGTGAAGCAGCAGCAAAAGCTTCTAATTCGCTTCCTGAAGCTTTCCTATCAATATTTCGTAACTATTATCTCATTTGCCTCCTTATATAACCACTATTTTCCCCTTATCCATCTCTATTGAACCACGCTTTCGTCATATTTGGTCATTGTGTCACTAATAAATGTCTGTTTTCCCCACCCTTATTCAACCACCCTTCCACCTTCTCTGTCACCTTCATCTTTCCCTGAAGTTATACACGCTCCTGATGCAGTCACATGAATATCTTAGAATCCATTTCCAACACTCATACATATCAAATACAATAAAAGCGTGAATAAGTTTATATTTTAATAAATTCGTATACTTTAGTCGAAGTGAGCATGAAATGTTTTCACTGTTATGATATTTCTGATTGCTTTCAAACTGTTCCGAATGGTGGGAGATGTATAAATTTTCTGATCTTTCGAATGAAATGCAACAGATATCACTATTTTGTTTTGACACAAACTAGTGTCATGCATCTATTTCTTTGTTTAGTGTAGACTGAATTCTCTCAGTCAAGTTTGCAGTATGACCGTCATTCTAGGTGACTGGCCATCATGGTGCACTCAAAAATGTTGTTATTAGATGGTTGGAGGAAATTGGCACAAAGCCGTGCACGTAGGTTTCGTGTTTGCTGGCACTCACCAGTCAGCAAGGCATATCTGCCACCTAGGATGGTAGGCACATTGTAGACTTGACTGATAGAACTCAGTCTACACCAAACAGCAGACTGTACACATGACAGTAGTTAGTGTCCAGTCAAAGTATCGGAGACGGTCCTACAGAAAGTCATTCGCGAACCCAAATTGCTCATTGATAACAACAGTTCTGAGAAATCACTATTCTATGCCGAATATAATCCATAACAATGTCTGACCAGGAATCAAGCTACTGACTACTGACTTAAGATTTGTGTTTAAAATCTGAAAATTCTTCTTTTTGCTGACTGCATCGAAGTTCTAAACCGATTTCGGAGTTTTCATCATGAGCTGACATTGGTTAGGGAACTAGTTAAAAACCTGGGAGTGTTGCACTGCTGTTTCGCCCTAGTTTGGGACTCTTCGGCAGTACGCACCCACCGGGCTCGTAGACCATTAAGCCACTGGGACCCGATCCAATGACTGATGAATTCTAACCAATATCAGCTCATGATGAAATCCTGTAACCAATCAAATCCCTACAAATCAACATTTGAACATCGATTTCAGAGTGGTGAAGGTCTGTCTGGCCTTTCCGACGCCTCAAATGTAGCGCACCCTTAATTAGTTGTTTAACTAACCATTTCTAAATCAAAACTATAAGTCTAACTCTATCGATAGTGCCGACTCATCAAAGCTTAACATATAAAACCATCCGAATAGCAAATGTTCCTTTCAGCAGTGAACTCAGCATACCTGAATTTAAAAATTACACTAATCCTCATTCGGTCTATAAGCTTTCTACGATGACATTAATAGCTGTCATGTCCTTTACAGGCACAGACGAGGAGGTGTCATTAGTCATCCGTGGCAAAGCTACACTGTGGGGCATAGGTGTGAATGAGACCAATGTGATCACTGTAGCATGGTTAGTACCGTTTGTAAATCCCACGTTGCACTTCCGGTGCTATCAGCTTCACACTACTTAACAAAATGATTTGAGTAGAATTAGGTGGAAATAAACCAAGTGTATATAGGGATTTCTGGAGACGACAAGACAGCTGAGTGAAAATGTCGCTTGTGGCAGAAAATGACAAAGTAGCTCAATGCTGAGTCTATGCGAGAATATGAGTATTCAACAACATCAATTCAGGTTCAGATGAAAGAGGATGAACAGATCAATGGAGCTCCACTGTTAGCTAGTCGAATAACAAATTTCATAAATTTCCTACATTGATTACCTTTTATAAATTTGAACAAAGAAATAAGAAACATTGGCGCAGAATAATCTAAATCCATTTAATTTGGCCGGTTCTCATCAGCGGCGTACAACCTAAATTCTTTAATGAATTAAAAAGTGTACAATTTTAACAAACTTTTGTCCATTAGCAAGAATACTGTCAAAGCGACATAGTGAAATAAGGCATTGCTATTTACAAGATGTCTAAAGTGTTAGAACATATATATATATATCCTCTTAGCGAGGAGTTTCTTGAAAATTTTAATCAACTTTTGTGTTGTTGGGGTGATAACAAGAGGGAATTAGATGAGAAACTGATGATGTAATACAGTGAGCAGAACTCAGAAGATCAAGAAAAATGATCTCTCAAAAGTTAAGCGAAAAATAAATCGGGGGGGAGAGAGAAAAAATAAGATAACAAAACAAAGAGTTACTAAGAAGTCTGTCACCAGGGTAGTTGAATTCCAAAAATGGATTCTTTTTGGACAAATAAGTCAGGCTTCAGCGAACCGAGACGACTTGAGGTGCCTTGTCTGTTAATTATTTTGAATGATTCCAGCACATTTACTCGTTGTCCCATGCCAATCAGGTGATTGTCGATTAAAGAGCCTAAACAATTCAATCCTTTCAACCAGAGGCTCCTTGGATACATGTTCGCAGAATCTGATGCAGGCCTTCCTCTCTGTTCTTCCAGTGTAACTGCTCCTGCAGATACATGTGAATTGGTACACACAGGTGGATGTAACATATGAGGGATATGTCAGTCTTTGACTTCACCAGTGAGGAGCTTGTTCGGCGAAGAAAGACTAATAATGCTACAGGATACTTCCTAGACAGGGCTGCACTTAATCTTTCATTAACCATTTCCATAATGTCATCGCACTTATAGTCAAGTTTGATGAAAATAGGCCTCTTACTGGCTGTAGCTGTATGAAGCTTCTCGAGTTCATTCTTGCCATATTTGTTAATGATACTTTGTGGGTAACCATTTGCTTTCAAGCATTTTTCAAGGAGCGTAAGTTCACTATCTAGTTTGCTTGGTGAATATATTCTCCTCGCTCTAGAGAAAAGCGTTCTCACCAGCGTTCGTTTGTATCTTCCTGGGCAGAAGCTGTTGAAATTCAAGTAAAGGCCACTCCGTGTGTCTTTACGATATACAGATTTTTCGAGTGTATTGTCGTATTTTCTCTATAACTTTACATACAAAAATTGGAATTTTTCATCATATTCATGCTCTATCGTGACGGAGATGCTTTTCTGTATATTGCTAAAAGAGTCTAATAGAGACGAAGCGTGACTCAAATCATTGCATACAATGAATGTGTCATCAACGTATCCGTAGTAGGCTGTTGTTTTGCCGATTGCACACTTGAGCTTTGTCTGTTCCAGACTGGCCATAATAATATCAGCTAATATCGTACCCAGTGGACTACCCATTCCCACTCCATCAGCCTGGCGATACATTTTGTCGTCAAACTGGAATTGTATATCATTAGTACATAAAACGAGAAGCTGCTCAAATTCCAGTTCTGGTAGAGGAAGAAGATCAGAGTGTTGACAGGTGATGCCTGATATCTCATGCAGGGGGATCTGCTTGAATAGAGAAGTCACATCGTGGGAAACCATGATTTTGTCATGTACACTCAACAAATTGGAACGAGTCTTTTGGAGTATGTTTAGCTAGACGTTGTCTGAGAGGTTCTAACCTATTGGGTGGGCAATTCTATTTATGTATCTTCGGTAGACCATACATATGTGGTAGACGAAACCCTGTAAGTTTTAAGTCATTGTACTCATGATTTTCAATCCTTTTCTTTTTCAATAGCTCTTTGAGTACTTTCGTGACTCTCTTTTCTGCCGAATCCATCATATCCTCTTTTCAGTTAGCAATCTTAAATTTCGACGTGTCATTCAGAATGGACTCCATTTTTCGGACATATTATTTATTCAACAAGTTAACCGTTAGTGAAGGTAGAAAAGGGTTGGCTTTTTCAAGAAACTTCTCTCTAACAAGATATATATATATGTCTCGTAACACTTTTGACGCCTTGTAAATCAAAATGCCTTATTTCACTATGGCGCTTTGACAATATGCTTGCTAATGGACAAAAGTTTGGTAAAATTGTATACTTTTTATTTTGTTCAAGAATTTATGTTGTACGCAGCTGAAGAGAACAGACGAAATAAAAGGGATCCAGATTATTCTGCGCCAATGTTTCTCTCTCATTTTTCGAATATCATAAGGATCAACTGTGATTTTTGGTACTGGTATGACTTTCTTCAACCTCTCGTATATTTTATCAGTCACTATTTTTGAATGTTAACCGCTGGGTTGAGGGTGATTTTCTGAGCCTTACATCTATTCATCAACGAATGACACAGCTGGTCATAAACTGAGTGATACGCCTTCGTATATGCTACACAGGCGAGACTCATACAAGAAATGATGCAGTTAGACATCCAGTTTATGACAGACCGATTTTTGAGCAGTCTGACTAAAACATTTGGTATGACTTTATTTTTCTTGCTTTATTTACTACAACAAAGTATTTTCTCTCACCTCTGTGACATACATATGCAGGCCCAGAGGTGCAGCTGTAGCTGAAAGACTCTGGTCGAAAAACCCTGAGACAATTGAAGAATTCTCACAACGAATCGGTGAGCTTCGATGCAGAATGCTCTAGTGAGTCCTTGTATTTTTATATTCATGTGTAATTGATTGAAGTAGATGGAAGTAAATAGACATTTCATGCATATTTGGAAGTTATGCTGTGATTTGTTTTTGCCATGGCCTTTTTTCAAAAATACTCATCTTTAATTTGATCCACTTCTTTCACTGTTGAGTCGCATTTTTCATCGTATCTTGACTCCGCGGCAAAGTATGTGATGTCCGTTTTGTTTCCAACAAAGAATCTTATCTTACTTGATTTTTGTCGCATGTAATATTAGCACAAGCACGGAAATGAGAAGATTTAACCAGCCGCGGTTATTTGAATGTAGCATGGTTAAGTCGAATTCATAATTCAAAGATTTGTTTGATGAGTTCATCGGAAAGCGACGTCCACTAAAAGACTCTACCGCCTGTGATGTATTAAAAATCTCAGAGCTCTTAAATGCACATGATGAATGTTAGTAAGGTGCTAGTGAAGGCTGTAATTTAACCCAAACGATTAATTTGCAGGTTCTGTGTCTGAAATTGTCAGCAAATCACCTAACTGGATAAATAATAATTTGATGACAAAACACGTGGTTCAGCAAAGAGGCTCTTTTCGGTGAAATCATTCTACAGGTTAGCTGTAAAACCGCATTTATATACATTTCTTCTCATTGGACTGTAGCAACGGAAGTGATGAGCTGTCACAAAAGTAGTTGTCGATATTTGTCAATGCGTATGAGGAGTTGAATAAACGTATAGGATTTACGTAATAAGATACGTAATCTAGTTAGGATGCACATAGAAGAGAAGGAAAATGCCGGGTTACGTAAGAGTTCCGAGGGCATACGAGAGTTATAAATGGTTAGAAAATCAAACAAACTAAAATCAAGTGAGTAGAAATCAACACGGTTGTTGCCATAATAGTACGTATGATTGAATAATTTCTTTTGGTATATATAGCACCAGCCTCCCTAAGTGAATGGCTAAGGCTGCAGCAAGGAGAAAACGGCGTTTTGCCTTCGATAGGTTGTTCTTCACTTCGTAAATTACATTGAAGGAGGCATTTGTTGAGATGCAACGGTCGGTGCTCGATAGATATTGGAATTTCGTTCTCCTTAAGGAAGAACTACTACATTCCTGCAACCATATGCGGGATAGTTCTCTTCAACCTTTTCAGGCAGGATATGCGTCAAACAGCCAATGTATGTGGCTCAAAAGAGCAGATGAACTGATGTATGCACACAGAACACAACAATTTAACGAAGAGCATTTAAATGTTTATACGCATTATCTATGTCTACCAATACTAGTTATTCGATGCGTGAAAAAACAAAGCTGATTGTAAATTTCTTTGTAATTGTTTTACGATTTATTTTAGTAACAACATAGAAGCTCATCCAGTCAACGGTCCAGGTTTCTGCCCAACTAAAATTATAAGAACATGAACAAACTGGAGACAGTGAATGAAGATTGCTGCTTGCCTTTTTGTGCATCGGAATTTTATTGATTTCCATTTTATTAAAATGAAATTTCTAAATATTTTCAATATCCACTGAATTACACTTTTCTGAAAGAAGTAACTTTTGTCTGTCTGAGTGAGTGCAGGCTGTGCGAGTTTGCGTTTTACATTAAAATGAACCTTAGCTCAGCACACTGTTTGTTAGTCGGCGTTGTATGAACGATTATCAATGGTCAATGTATTCCATTTCTAACTCACAGCTTCACTGTCATAACTTCACTTGGTTTCCCATCATCACTTCTAGTTGGTTCAACCCCTGACAAAAAGCTTTTATTTTCCCCTCCTTTGTTCTTATCCGCGTAATCATTGGATGCCTAAATGGTCAACCGTCGTCTAACTACTACAAGAGAGCAATGGCCTCAGACGCCAATTAGAGCCATCTTCAGCTCATACTCATGCCACTTATATTTCCTTCCGAATGTTCGTCGAGCGTCATGCTGTTGGCTGGTTTGCTGTAACAGTTACTTCATACTTATTCTTTCTGACGGGCCATCTGATCTTAGGTGTAGAACGGAGGCAGTTGTTGATGAAAATCTCCATAGTGCTGGAAATGCTTTTTCTGGAACATGCTTCAAGTCCCTGAACTATATGTCAGCACTGGCTCAACGTTTGTGTTAGGAATTCGAATGTTCTTCTAATTATGCGTGGTACCGATACTTACGCCGATCTGAGTGATGAATTTCTCTTTCGCCTCCCCGACTCGCTCCTTTGTGGCCTCATCCATGCCATCCATAGACGAAATGATGCTCATTGAGTAAGATAATTGAAAGAGGAATGTCTCTTTAGATTGCTGTAGCTGATGCTGATTAGCTTTTTGGCCAGGTGTCTTCACCACCACCTTATTTTCAACGACAATCACTTAAACGTCGTGTATTGGCCCAGGCACATGATTGATGCAGTCTTCGTTTGTTGACTTAATTTCATGTTATCCATATTTCTTAAACAAACGTGTTAACATAAGCAGCTTTAGATTATTTAGATTCACTCGGTGTAAATGTTTGACGGAGAATGACAGTCAATCTCGATAAATTAGTTGCTTTGAGACAGCTGGAATTCAACTAACTGAAAACAGATTGCCTGAAAAAACAGTTTGGAAATTAAAGCCATGAGATTTTTGCCTCACTGAAATGAACCATCGCTCAGTGAAATGTGGACAGGTATTCGTCTACAGTACAATTGCGTGGCATTATTTCATATTGGTTTGGGTGCGTGTGATCTCTATATTGAGTGTCTTCAAACTATGAAACTTGTTAGTACTGATAGGGGAGAATCCTGAATATGACTTTGTCCGTTTGTGCAGAAAGCACTTTCTGAACATGAGTGTGTGTGTGTGTGGCTGTTATGAAGCTAATTTGTATTACATACTTCGGCTCTGATATAACAGGAGATATTTCGAGTGCCACATACGTGTGAGTACACATCAACCTGTTATTGCACGATTTAGTTTCATATGACACATATAGAATGCTAATATGTTGGTGTGACATAATCCCTTACAACAGTTGTTTTGGGATTTCCCTATAGCATGATTTTGTGTAAACTAATTGGTTCATGTGAACTAGAATGTAGTTTCTCACAATGTCTATTGCCATTTCAAAGGCTAAGAATAAATTCTTCATCTTCTTCAACACACTCAAGCGTCATAAAATTCACGAAGAATTTTAGTGAGACCAAGTAATCACTCGGATTAACACATTAACCTCGAGTTGTAATTTTTACGCCGATTGCAGTACAATTTCAAAGTCATGTAATACATCGCAAAACTTCGTGTATTTCTCTAGAAATTTGAATATCTTTTCTGTTTACAGTGTCCGTAAGATTTTTCCCACAACTAATACGTAAAGATACTTTTGTATTTCCTACACGACAAGAGCACTGAAGTTACTGAAGAACGAATTCGATGTTCTTGAATTTATCTAAATGTAGCCCCAAGGCGGTAGTCATATTTTACTGAGGTGCTACTGAACTCCAATAATGCTCAAAACTTATTTTAAGGATTATCGCAAATTTACATAACCCTTTCAAGATTGCTTACAAACCGGTTCCGCCGTTATTGTGCTAACTCACTGACAGTGGCGCTGAGATATGCAACACATCAGTGAAGGAAACCAACTGGATGACGTTGTCATTATTAGCCTCATCTAAGTGTTTGTACATTAAATACACCACCGTAGACTTCGTTGATTCCTTGTAGTAATAATATAAGTCTTCAAAAAGACGACCATTATTGAGTAAAAATACGTGTGAAGGGAAATTTTTTTGAATAAAAACGCAGTCATCTCATTAACTGTTAACCATTCTAACACGTATCATTACAATCTGACAAAACACTTTTCATAACAAATAGCCAGTCAAAACTTTTTATTTAACACGAGAATATAAGTACGAGTTCAATGATTAAGGTGTAATTTATTAAGTGATTAAACTGAAACTATACAAATTAGAATACAAAGTGCGTCTTGGTATCATTCCCCCCTGTCTGTCTCTCATTGTTGTTTGTCTCAATGTACACTCATATTTCAGTAGAAAAACAACTAATACGACTATTTGTTTTCGAGATGAAACACATTTTTTCAGCCTATTTAACATTTGTACATGAATTGTCACTTCAATAAATAATAAAGTAAGATAGATTAATAACTAATACCACATGTTTTTTCGTTATATTTTTCACAAAACTATCGTTTCAAAATAAGCTGTTTCGATTGATTTAGCTTAAATCGCAATGTGGCCCCGAATCCACAGAAACCAAGTGGATTCATCGGATTGATAGACTAGAGAATTCGGATATTTCGGTCTCAAATTCTGAATAAATACACTGAATACGCATTGACGACTTCATTATTTTCATCGTGGTCCTCTTTTATTTTACTCACAAGTTTCAGTATGATTTCAAAAAAAACCCATTTCTCATTGCTATGCGGTGAGTTATGTAGATGAATGCCTCACGAGAGCTTTTGAACTAGGAGGATTCTAGGGAATGGTGAGGGCTTACACTGACGACTTTGAAATTGAATAGATCGAACACTCGCGAAAGTGTTTACTGCTGGTTACCTTCACTGAAGTGATATTAAAACATTCTTCAAGAGATGATACATGCTAGTTTGCTAGGAATAACGCATCAATGTGGCTTTAACTCAACACGAATTTTCTAACTCGGAATTCCGGTGACAACTCATATGAGAGGATGTTCTTGGACACAAATATGAAGAGATCATGAACCAACAGATGAGACCAGCATATCAGCTTAAAGTGAGTTATCGGGAGATAGAAGTTCAACCAAGTGTAGAGATTGACTAACCCCAGGAGAATAATTAATTCTGAGGAAATCTTGTTAATCAATGCGCACTCACTAACGCATAGCCATACACATTAGGGTGAGCCAGTGCAACATTTTAAAATGGATCATTTTCAGGTGATCTATTACATCCAGTACATGCAATGTGAATGACATGGTGGCAGTATCCGATATATGGAAAAGTCTTACTTCCAGGGTAATCCGAAGCCTGGGAAGGATGGAAAGCCTTTATCTTATAATGAGCACTGAAATGTGATGAGAACGTCATCAGTAAATAATAATGCATCACTGTGTATTTCATGAAATCAAATTACCTGATTATGAAGTTATAAGTCTACCACAGCGCGAAAATTCTTTCCTTGTTGAAGTCACCTCGTTCATCTTACATAATCGTCTTTACTGTTCACCCTTATTCTTTCCTGGATTGCTTAAAAACGACTATGTCATACTTTGTAGAACTTTGAAGACTGTCAGTCAGTTTTGTCACACTGTGAGCAACCACTTTACCTGCAGGTTTCACCTTGTTTCTCCCCAGGTAAAACAAGAAGTCTTTTCAGAAGACTTTATGCATGTACGTCTAAATATAAAAATTCCACTATACCATATTTGGCGGCACGTGTTTTATGTCATGAAAATAGTGTTAGGCATGAACTAACCAACCTTCTTTGCACTACTAAATTAACCTTTTCCTCCACCCTTACAACATCAACAATTATTGTTATTATACTTCTGATATTTACAATCCTCTCAATTTTTTGTTTTTATTTGTTTACTTTTTCACAAGTGTGAACATCATTTAAGCTGTGTTATAACTGTTACTTTTTGTCTTTCCCCTCATCATGCTTAATCAAGAGAACATTAGAATCAATAATCTATAACATGCTGAAATTTTCAAACTAAACTGACAATACTGTTTGAAACAAACTCACTGCTTTATTATTATGTCTATTATTCTCATTTTTAGTTCGAATATGTTTGACTTCATACCGTCATTATAGACAAATTCCTCTGGTTAATGTTGTTAATAATTTTATTTATATTTTAAGGAAATCAATGCAACATTGTGACAAATGCTGATAATTCCATTAGGTATTGTACTGTTTTTGGAATAAAGTAGATTATTGTTATTTCGAAAATACGTCTGCAGAGTATCTCACATATAACTCACTGACAACAAAATAAATGTTTTACGCATAGAGCTCGTAGAATGGATTACAGATGCCTACCGTCTATCACGGTACGTAAACACCACTCATTATCAATTGACTCTTCATTCACCCGAAGCCTTGTCAAAACACTTCTTCAAATAATAATATGCACTAAAACGTTTCACTGAAATCATTACAGCAAGAAGTAAGGTATAAATGCATGCATTTTCGAAAAGACTTCTCTGTGGATGATCAGTCTGCATGAGTAAGTGACTAATTGCGTTCAACCTTGTTATGCAGGCGAAGCACCTAAATTCCAGATTGGAACAAATGACTTACAACACTATACAGGTCGTAAAATCGAGACGGAAGTTACATGGGAATCTGCAACCTCCTCATCTTCGTGTGACTAGAAACCTTAACGCTTGGCCCTCTGACGTGACAAACTCGTTGGAAAAATGTTCTGGAGCAGGAGATATCGGATACCAGTGTCTCCAACAGCAGATATCATTTTGGAGTATACTGTTCTTCATTTGAAATCTGGGGCATAAACACACTCTTCGCTAGAAGTACTGTTTATGTACCGAAATTTGGGCCGCCACACGCCTCACTTTCAGACTTGGATTGATCCCATAGTTTTAATGTGAATCGGAAATGGAAGACACACATGTGTGAAGCATCCATGATGAGTTCCAAGTGAACAGGAGTATGAAGGGCAGCACAGGGAGAAGTTTTAGTGGTTGACTAAACATTGAGATCAGATATTCGACCTCAAATATAAGAAGAAGTGTATGGAGTAGATTACAGAAAGCAAGATTCTGTACAACATGTTCATGACGAGATATCTTATGCTACGTAGGAAGCACTCCTTGCAGTGAAAGTTGAAGGGAAGATAATGAGAAGTCATGGACAGATGAATGATTTGGTGAAGTTCTTCCGACAGAAACACGATCTTCAATTATATGAATACTGAGATCTAATATTTCTCGACACCAACGAGTGATCTACCGATTCACTGTAAACAACACTTGTTTGTCTTCATTCAATGTTGCAGACACCAAAGTGATACTGGACGGCTTCATTTATTCGTTTAATCTTTTTATTTGTCAGATTTAAGACTTTTACTTATGCCTTCGTAGTCTGATGGATCACAGAAGGCTGGAACACAACAGTGAAAAATGCTAATTTATGTTATATTTACGTTCATCTGTAGACATAATTATTAATCAAATGTTAACCAGCCTAATGAACTCCTCTCCGTTTGAGTAACCTAGTTACACTGTATCGGCTGATTAATAACTCTTCCATTCACCTGTTCACCATTCAATTCCATGTAAAGATTTT
Organism: Trichobilharzia regenti; assembly: GCA_944472135.2. Lineage (NCBI taxonomy): Eukaryota > Metazoa > Platyhelminthes > Trematoda > Strigeidida > Schistosomatidae > Trichobilharzia > Trichobilharzia regenti. The sequence continues at coordinate 94,582,781 of OX235265.1, forward strand.
CAGTAAGCTGTCGTGAAGCAGCGGCAACAACTTCTAATTCGCTTCTGAAGGTTCCTGAAGCTTACCTATCAATATTGTTGCATTTCCCTCCTTATATTACCACTGTCTTCCCATTATCCATCTCTACTGAACTACGCTTTCGTCATATTTAGTCATTGTGTAACTAATAAATTTCTGTTTTGCCTACGCTAATTCAACCACCCTTCAACCTTCTCTATCACCTTCATCTTCCTCTGAAGTTATACACGGACCTGATGCAATCACATGAACATCACAGAATCAATTTCCAACACTCATACATATCACAAAATACAATAAAAGCGTTAAAAGTTTGTATTCCACTAAATTCGTATACTTCAGTCGAAGTAAACATGAGATGTTTTCACTGTTATGAGATTTCTGGTTACTTCCGAACTGTTCTGAAAAGTAAGAGATGCATAAATTTGTAATCTTTCGAATGAAATGCAATAGATATCACTATTTTGATTAGACACCAACTAGTGTCATGCATCTATTTCTTTGTTTAGTGTAGACTGAATTCTCTCAGTCAAGTTTGCAATGTGACCACCATTCTAGGTGACTGGTCATTATGGTGCAGTCAGAATCGTTGTTATTAGATGGTTGGAGGAAATTGGCACAAAGCGGTGAACGTAGGTTTCGTGTTTGCTGGCACACACCAGTCAGCAAGGCATATCTGCCACCTAGGATGGTAGGCACATTGTAGACTTGACTGATAGAACTCAGTCTACACCAAACAGCAGACTGTACACATGACAGTAGTTAGTGTCCAGTCAAAGTATCGGATACGGTCCTACAGAAAGTCATTCGCGAACCCAAATTGCTCATTGATAACAACAGTTCTGAGAAATCACTATTGTATGCCGAATATAATCCATAACAATGTCTGACCAGGAATCAAGCTACTGACTATTGATTAGTAGTGTGTAAAATGCTTGTAAAAGCAGATCTTAATGAAAATGAAGTAAATAAATAATTTCTACCTTACATTCTGCGAACTCCGGAGAAGTTTAATATGAAGTTCAAAATAGCTTCTGAAGTTCCAGAAATAGTGGAATTCCTAATACCCGTACTTATATACTCTACTTACAACCACCAAAATAGTGAACATATCAGGGAAATATTTTTAGCGATGAAACATCAGAGGAATATCAGAAACTAGCCTGTATACGAAATGAAAAACTCACATATGTGGTAGACAACAAAACCCGCAATATTCTGATTAAAATATCCAAAGAATCTTAAAAAAAGCTCGTTTTCGGTGGCAATAATGTTCCACCAATTGATTGACCATAATGAGTTGACACAGAAACTGATAAAATTATCTAAGGAGGCTCTTCTTAACTCTCGATTCTACAGAGTGCGTAATCAATTTTCCGAGAGCAGAAAGAAATGCTCACAAAAGGACCAATTGTCACATTGGTTGTCAATCAACTGCAGTGTGAGAATGTAATTCATAGCACAGAGGAAGCACTAAGTTTAATAAATATGACGACAACATCAGATCACCCTGCGCATTAGAATTAAAACAAGCAGAGGAAAAGAAACTAAGTCAAAAGAAATCACAAGAACTGGATCTGATCAATTTCAGGAATCAGAAAGACGCAGGTATCACGAAGACTGGTAGGTGGGGTGGGCAGGTATGCAAAAGTCAAAGAAAGTATTCAAATGCGTCAGTATGTGAAAGTTGATCAGCTCACAGGTGTCCTGATTAATGAGACTGAGGAATCTACAATCGTTACCTATTGATCATAAATGGTTTAATTTTATGCCTAAAACTAACAGTGCCACTAGAGTAAACAGAAGCGTTAAGATAAACAAAACGGTATATCCTATAGGGCCAGTAGTCGATTTTAGAAATGAACCAGACAAATGAGTTGTCTGAATGCACTGAGTCGATAAATTGTCCCAGTTAACCTCAGAGTGTTAAAACTAGAGACTATTGAATTCACAAGAAAGGAAAATGAAGTGAAATCACATTCAAATAAAAAATTATGGAAATTGGTTGGTTTTGATATGTCTGATCCTTACATTAAAGTAGCTACGATTATGACTATAGAAGCAGTTAAAATTGGATGAACTGCGTATCGTGAATCACGCGTACAATCGAGTAACTCACTTAGTAAACTACTCTTGGATTTGATTGTGTCGTGTGTCTACTGTATTCACGTCCAAAAGAAAGAATAATAGACAGACAGAGGGAATAGCAATGACATTAACAATATCTCCAACCGTAAGAGGAATCTCCACGGATAGTTAGGAAACATCTTCTACTGCGTCATTTCACTCAGAGATTGAACAGACATTATTGCCACTGATGGTCAGACTCGTTGTTTACATTCCAGATAGTGTTTATCTTGTTTTTATGAATGTAATTTTTGTGGGACATTTTGATGTGGTTTCTGTTACTTATAACTTCCGATTTCCTATTCAGACATGCAACTCACTTCATCCTTACGACAATGCATACGCTGTTAGTTTCAAAGGAATTCGATGCTACTTTGATTAGGGAGTTAGAATAGTTGTCTACCAGTAGAGCATTAATCAAGAAATTCGGAGGCGAATTCCTTTTTCATTAAATTGCTAACATATCCTAAGTTGTATTTAGACTGGTAAAAGTTTGACAACAGCCATTATGGGTGAAATGTTGTACATAAAAAGACATTCCAATGAGTAGCATAAATGAAGATATACTGTTCCATGGTGTAATTGAATCAATTCATGTGACACTGTGGTGTGGCGAGAGGATTTATCTGTTACTCGATGGGACTAATGCTATAGCAGTGCGCTGATGGACATCACCAGTGATGTGTGAAAATACGACTTGAGCTGTTTCAGTGGAACTGATTAATTATTATACGACTGACTCAATAGTGTATATATACAGGCTAGAGTTAACATACGCCAGTTCATTCTAGGGAAACCTAATAATTGAATCTATCAGCAGTCCTGCTTCTTTGGAAAACACTCCATCATAATAATGTAAATATCCTCATAATGCATTGAAAACAAGAATAATACTAGCGAACAATTGCAGTTATAGTAAATGTCTCAGCCTCTTCGGATAAAAATTCCTTCCTGTTGGTAAATAATTTTCATTGACGGCAATTGAGAATTATATCAGAAAGTGTATCATGATAGAAATGTGAGGTGGTATAAACGTCAGTGCGTTTTGATTATCATTTGACATGTGTATGATCAATAGGGACATGAGACAACGTGAAACTGATTTGCTTAGTGATACGCTTGTGTAATCACGAAACTAGTATCTGTTTCAAAGTGTGAGTGTAGTCAGGAGTGTAACATACAGCGTAAGTACCACTGGGGAATAAACACGCAGATAAAACTCATATAATTTGTATTTTGTGGATACAAATGTGCTATTTATGGATCGTTATTAGGTAATGAAGAATTTAATGAAGTAGAATGAAACGCGTTGTGAAAGTTAAACAACGAATCTGAGGAGCATAACGTGAACCTTGGTCAATAGACATAATAAGGAGGATCATGAAACTGCAGAATGTCTGTTAATAAAACCTGCACAGTGTAATGAAACGGAGAACAGAAAAAATGGAATTGGGATATCAAATGTTAATTTTCAACATTAGGCTGAGGTGAATAAAGAGGCTGCGTACGCTTCATCCAGATATGGAAACTGGGTCATGTTATATTGACTAACAGAACACCTAGTTGGACTCTATTACATACGACTCCAAGGACACCGTAGATCACCGAGAATGCCTTTACTGACAGGTGTGCTAAGGTAACACTATTCAATCATTTTTGGCTCCTTTATACAAAGATACAAGTACACATTTGTGCGTACCTGGATGAAGATCCCTGAGTATTGCCTATGCAATGGGGGACATTGGTGCTTTTAATTTTTGACTCATATTATTGAGTTCATCGTTAGCAATTTATCCTTGACCTGCTATGCGAGTGCCTCTCTGTTCGGATTGAAGTACTGGTTATTCTGCAGAAAATCTGTGTAACGTGTTGCGTGTTGAACAGTAGTTCACGATTTTTCAAACCAGTTGACCTGCAAATCTATCAGTCACGTTCTTCAGAAAAATGTGTGGATATGAATTTCTGAAAACCAGTGGACTTTCCTTAATGAGTTTATTGGTTCTTCGAGCAAATAACACTTTTCATTTTGTTTACAGGCTCACATACGCAAAAAGTAAGAGTCATTGGAGGTGAAGCTACACTGTGGAGCACTCGTGTCGATGAGACGAATATAATGTCTCTAGCGTGGTGAGTACTGTTCATTAAACCTTCCTATTTTTTTCACCAAAATCATTGTTTGACAGGTACCTCAACTGTGAATCAAAATGTTGTTAGGTACAGAAAATTAAAAGTGTTTCGGTGATAATTTTCAGGCAGAATCTGAACATCGAAAACCTTTAACAAAACTGTGAGTTTAGATGACACGATGGAAATAGAATGATGACTTCCTCTGAAACTTACTACTGTAACAACAGAAGACAAGGGCCAGGCAACAGATCGTTTTATTATGAAAATCAACACGTATTTATATATATATATATATATATATATATATATATATATATATATATATATATATCACATACATTATTACAGCTTATGCAAGTAGACAAGCGCAGCCATCTGATTGGTTGTTTATCAGAAGTTAAGCAGACAAACTCAGGCTTCTGATTGGTTGTTTCGGGATTCCTCGAAAAATAGAGTTCTCTATCTGCGAATCATATTTTGCCACGTTAAGTCTGCTGTGATTGGTTGTTGAATCAACCTTGTACATGTTTCCTCACGGCCTGCTCTCACCACACTACTGGCCAACATCAATGGAATATCATAAAAGGGTGAATAGTGGTAATTTGTTAGGCTCCTTTAACTATACACACAGTATCAACAGACAATGTACCTACATGTGAAGTGTTAATACTGAAGTTCAACTTCGACTTGACTCCCTTTCTTTGAATTGCCATATGGAATCATAATGACTAAATATCTATACTGTAGGATTTTGTCTCCCTCAAAGTTGACTTTCCCTACCTAAGAAAGACACAGATGACACGTTTGTCCATTTCATGAAACGTCATGACTTATGATTCACATATGAGAATTTTCCAGCCAATTAATTTGGCGAAATTACATTCAGTGCATTACCGACCTACTTTGAATAAGTTAAGACAAAACGTAAATGCGACGTATTCCAATCCACCTCACTGACGACAGTTTTGTGTGTTTCTTCTCATCACTGTGATATATGTGTAGGCCTAGAGGTGCTGCTACAGCTGAACGACTTTGGACGAAATACCCTGACAATATGACCGAATTCGGAAAGAGATTGGATGAACTTCGATGCAGAATGCGCCAGTGAGTTTCCCTCTACTTACAGTTATGCGCATTCTGGTTAAATATTGTGGTTCTGTAGCCACTTGCTGCAACTATGAATAGGACACTGTAATACAGTTACGCCAGTAATCTCCTTTCCTAGAGATTCAGTGTCATCAAATAAGCTGCAAGCGAATTATTCCATGATATACTGTTTGACGAATTTATAATTGATCAAATCTACAACTTCCAAACATGAATGATATCAAAGATGTTAGGCATGTCATGCCTATGAAAGGAAAATAAGAACTGTGAACTCTCGACATAAATACTTTACGTCCTCAGTGCTGAAATGAAATATTGTGAATGAATGCGTAGTGTGTGGATACGCTCACTTGTTACGGTCTCTGGATCTTTTAATAATACTTTGTTTTCTGTGCGCAGAACAGTATAGACAGTCATCACATAATTTTCAGTTACGTTACTGCTGAACAATTATGTTGATCGCCACCTGGTCTCAATCTCCACAATGTATAGGAAGTTAGTTTTAACTGTTTCTAGCACACGAACTGATTTGACGCCATTTTGTTTCAAATAGTATCAGTACAAACAAGGAAAGTTTAGTAGTTTAACTATCCCCATTTCTCATTCAGCCAAAGGTATATTTTTCAATGACGTACTTAATCTGTACACAACAACGGCATTTACAGTGAAAGATTCTGTTGCCTGAAATTTCCAAAACATCATGAGGTCGTTTATTCACTTCGGAAAAGCATTTAAAACGGAATATTAAGGACAGTATTGATACTTCTAAAGTGGTCAGCGAAACTGTCCAGTCTATGGGCTAACAGTCGTTTCAGTTCAGCAAGAAATAGTCTTTTTGTAAATGTTGAAGGAGAATATACAGATAAATAATTTTTCCTTCACGTTCCAATGGAACATAGGGCTTCAAGCTAGTGGCTTGAATTTTCCGTAGCAGTGTTAAGTTTTACAGGATGGGGTTGCCAACCTCATGCCCAACCTTTCCTCTTTACCAGCATTATTTCTGCATACAGAGGTAAAGGAGTGCGTCGGCCGGGAATCGAACCCAGGACCATATGCATGGCTAGCGAGCGTCCTAACCACTGTGCCACCGACGCACTAGAATATACAGATGATGCTTCATTATTAACTCCATTGCTGATCACCTTTTGCTTTTCTAATTTCTGGTATACAATACGTGAAACAGCACAGCCGACAATAACTTTATATATTTAGTTGACAACAGAATTTTCTTTATTTCTTTAACGTTTGATTTCAGGGAGAAAATACCAGCTAACCCTGTTCTTGGTCCTGGTTTCTGTCCAGTTTAATGCAAAGAATTTGGAGAATTCTACAGAAAATTGTAATTTACTTAATTTTGTTTGATATCTGAATGATTTTTATGTAGAATGAAACTCCAATAGACTTCTGATATCCAGTGGAATACATCGTGGTTTCAGTAGTGTACTCGCTGTCTGTCTAGAAATACGCTTTCTCAGGTGTTTCGCCTAACATGCAATGAGTCGTATATCAGTGCAGAATGTTTTATAAGCAATTCTGATGTTTGTAAGATGAGAGCGGTTGTTCTTTGATAATTAGTCTGTATGGCTGCTTAAAATTATTCCGGTGTAATTGCATCACTGTACATATTTCGGGTCAGCTAATTTCGCTTTACAGATATTATGTGACTGTTTTTTGAACTATTTTGATGCTCACTAGTGACTAGCCCTCTTCAGGCAGTTGACATGAGGTTCTTATGGGAAGCCGTGACCGGGAGGGTGCAGGTGAGGCAGTACCTCATCGAACAAGACATTGTGGAGTGGTCGCGCTATGTCATGAATCGGAAGGAGTTAGAATTCATGGGCTGGCTGGTCACTGGATCGGGTTCCAGTAGCTGCTTCATGGTCTACGTGCTCGCTAGCCTTGTAGACAGAAGGTCCTTGGTTCGAACCGTATCAGCCGGTGCTTACTGATGAAGAGTCCCAAATTAGGCTGACGAAACATCTGTCCAGTACTCCTCATTGTTTTCCAGCGGTTCTCTAACTGATGTCCACTCAACATAAAATCGTCCAATCAAACAAAGAGAATTCCCTACAAACTCAATACTTGATAGTTTGAAAACGTCTAATACAAATTCACTATAGACACACACCAATTAACACTTCATTAAATGTTGCCAATTTATTATTATTCATGAATAATTCCCATTCGAACATTAGTAGACAGAAGACAAGTAGTTCAGCGAAGAGTCTCTTTTCGGCGAATTCATTTTCATAGCTGTACAATCGCAAATATATATGGTTATTTTGTGTGTGTGTGTATACATTAAATTTGTCAAACGAAAATACAATTAGTAGGTTCAGATGAATTGGATGTTGATAAGAGGATAGCAACAAAAGTGATGAGTTGTCATAAATGATTGTTAAATAAGAGTTACGTAATGGCATGAATAGTTTGATGAATGAGTTGTGCTCAAAGGGTGTACATGGAAACAAAATAATATACAGAATTACACAAGGGTTTTAAGTTAGAAAAATAAGCATACAAACAGAAGTAAGGTCAAATCAAACAAACAAAGAAAAGTTAGGTCAAATCAAAGGAGTAGTTACCATGCGAGTAAAAGTGGTTGGATAATTTTCTTTTGTATGCATAGTTCTGGTTCCTCCAACTGGATGGCTAGGGCTTCTGCGATGCAAAGAAGACGGAATCGTACTGTCTTTGGAAGGTTGTTCTTCACTTTGTAGATTACTTTGAAGGAGGCGTTCGTTGAGATGGAATGACCAGTATTGACGAGATGTTCGATTATTGCACTCCTTATATGGCCATTATTTCCTTTCTGTAGCCACGCTGGATAGTGTTCTTTTACCCTTTTAGACAGGATGCGCGTTGAACGACCGATGTACCTGGCTCCACAGCAACAGGTGAACTGATATATATATATATATATATATATATATATATATACTGATATATTATTAATTATCATTATTGTTTCCTTGGGTTCTTAGTGGAACATTGGGCTTCAGCTGCCCGTCTCCATTTGCTCCTGTCTTCCGCTGTGCTTTTCACCTGCATCCAAGTTAGTCCATACTGTTTCAACTCATCTTCACACAATCTCCTCCATGTCACCCTTGGACGTCCCACTCGCCTCTTCCCTTTCGGGTTCCACTCGAGGGCCTGATGCGCGATGTCACCCATTGGCCTCCTCAGCGAGTGTGCAATCCATCCATCTTCACTTTCTCCTGCATATGCGTTGGGCGATTGGCTTGTTCTAGTATTTTTGTTCCCATAGTTTCTTGTTGGTGATTATTTCGGCCCGGTCATCTGATCTTCAGTATAGATTCAGCGAAGAGAGTTGTTGATAAAGATCTGCAACAGCTTGTTGGAAACATTTTTTGTGACCCGCCCGCCAAGTTTCCTATCCGTATAGAAGAACTGACTGACTTGACGTTTGTGTTGAAAATCCGACCGAATTTCGTTGTTGATGCTGGCTGAGTGACGAAGATTTCCAGATTGGTTTCAGGTTGATGAATGTGTTTCTCGCCTTCCCGATTCTCCATTTGATATCCTCATCCGTTTCTCCTGCAGTTGAGACAATGCTCCTTAGATAAGTGAATGAAGTAACCTCTTTCAAATCCCCCCCGTTGATGGTGGTTTGCCCTGGATGTTGCTGCCGCTGCTGTTGGTTGGTTGGTTATTTTCATAACCTCCATCTTGGCTATGTTCACCTGGAGTCCTGTCTTCTCTGGTTGTTTCTTCGACCAGTTTGTCGGTTTTCGCTTGTAAGTCTTCGATTTTGTGACAGTGACATCAAACATAAATCATCCACGCGCGAAATTTAGGTCTTCTAGGTCGGTCTTCACATCGGCCCAGGATACCCCTGTCTTCTCGTTTCCCACTGTCTGACGCATAATCCACTCAGTGCACCACAATTACGAATATCATTTGTGATAATAGGCAGGCACCTTGTCTGACTCCTGTGTTTACTCCAAACGCCTCGCTGCGTTTTCCGTTGTGGATCACTTGACATGTGCCGTTGTCTTACAGCTGTTTAATAAGGTTGGTGAACATTTGGTGTACGCCGTAGTACTCGAGTAGTTTCCAAATTACTTCACAGTCAACGCTGTCAGAGGTCTTCTCAAAGTCTTTAAAGTTGAGGTAGAGGTTTGATTGCCATTCCATGCTTTGTTCTGTGATGATGATGCGTAGAGTTGCAATCTGGTCAGAACATGATTTGCCTTTCCTGAATCCAGCTTGTTCTGGTCGGAGTTCTGCATCCAGTGCGTCGTTTATTCTCTCCAGGATAAATGTTGTTTGCTTCAGTCTAATTGACTTCAAAAAGTTGAAAGTCGGAAAAGTCTCCACTAAATGAAATCCTCATCATTCAAGAGGTGCATAAAATCTTAATCGGTTTGACTCACTGTTGAACAATTAACAAGAATAAAGACTTGCACGTTTAATCAATCAGTGGTATTCGAGTGGGCTATGTAGAGTCATTCATGTCTCTAACACTGATGGTATTAGCGGAAACAGGCCTACTGACTGGGATCCCTCTTGTCAGTTCACGGAATGCGCACTCTCAAAATCAGACTTCTTCGCTGCACTAAAGAAATGTACTTGTGGAAGGAAAATTGCATAACTTCATTTCCGAATGTATTACGCTTTGCTTTTATCAAACATATAAGTCTAAAAGTCATACAACATATATGCCTCTATAAATAATGGACGTGTAAATAACCCGCACTTCATGTGCCGTATTGTTGACCTATGGAAACCGGCGCATTTCATGTAAAACGTATTGAGAATAGACGTTTTTATTATCCCTATTTTTCTTCTTCAAGTGAAATGACTGAGTGTATTTATCAATTAGGCAACTGATAAGTGATTAAACAGTGTTGTATTTCCCTACTGAGTCAATTGATTCACACTACAGGAAGAATAAAATGGAATCTCTCTCTCAATTTCCGCCTATCGAGTCAAATTGATTTCAGTTAGTCAGGTTCTCTGCCACGATTTAATGTGCAATTAAGCTAAATAAAAATTACAAGTAAATTAAGTTGAACAGCAACTTTTGTGAAACATGATTAATATGGACATAAGTCAAGGAACAAATGCTAAAATTGTTATTATATGCTTTATACGTTGAGAATGACCAGCATCGATCGGATCCGGTTGAAGGTTTATGTAGAGACGAATTCCTTTCATTATTATGTCAGCTACTGCGCTTATGCACCTCGCTACTGACACAAGGAATGACTATCCATTAATCTGAGCGTGAGCTGTCAAAATTCCTTCTGTCGATCCGTGTCTCAACACTGATATCTCCTACTCCAGAACCTTGTTTTCGAACGCGTTACTCCTTTCAGATAGACCAGTGGTGAGGGTGCTTGTCTAAGTGTTCTCAAGTGAAGATGAAGAGTTTCTATTGAATGCTGAATGTCATGTAATTTTGTTTTCATTTTAAAACCTGCATAGTGAATTCAGAGCTCCATTGAGATTTGAGCTAACTCATTTGAAATAGCTTATTTTGAAACGATAGTTTTGTGAAAAATGTTAACGAAAAATACGTGTGATATTATTGTGTGCCACTTTATTATTTATTGAAGTGACTCTTCATGTACAAATGTCAAGTGGGCTGAAAAAGTGTGTTTCATTTCAAAAACAAATAGTCGTATTAGTTGTTTTTCTACTGAAATATGTGTGTACTTTGAAACTAACATCGGAGAGAGAGATGGAAAGACAAAAAGACGCATTTTTTAATTCTAATTTATGTGGTTTTAGTTTAATCAGTGAATAAATTACACCATAATCTTTGAACTCGTACCTATATTCTCGTGTTAAATAAAAAGTTTTGAGTGGCTATTTGTTATGAAAAGTGTTTTGTCAGATTGTAATGATACGTGTTAGAATGGTTAAACAATTAATAGGATGACTACGTTTATATTCAAACTTATTTGCCTTCATATTCATCACTGTTCAATAACTACTGAGTAAATAGTTAGTTTTTGTTACAGAGATGACAACCACGAGCATACTGAGGGAGTGGATATCGTTATGTAACCTACAGCATCATAAGCTCTCGTGCAGTGGAAACAACCTCATGCAGGAGCATGACAACAAGATTCAAATCAGAAGGAAGGAAAGTTATAATTCTCCAATACGGGGTGCCTACAAACAACGCAGAACATGAAAGGAAGCAAGAATTCTACAGACAGCTTCGAACATTATTGAAAAATACTCCAAATATCATATTGGCTAATGTGAACGATGAACTGGGGTCAGAAGTTACAGGGAGAGAATTTATCTGGATAGAGAGATTCTCCCTCGTCGAAATGAATGAGAACAGAGAACTCTTTACAGAATTCGCGCTTCCCGTAATTTGGTGATTGAAGGCAGCGTCTACCAGCACAAGCCAGATAGACTTCATCCCAGCCTCACGACAGTGGAGACGTAGGCTGCTCAGCACGAAATCAAGATAAGGAGCAGATGTGGGCTCAGATCATCATCTTGTTCAAGGACGTTTCCTGGTAAAGTCGAAAATCTTTAGAACTGTCAAAGACAGACCTCTAGAATTCAAGTTGAACAGTCAGAAACTGAAAGACCAAACTACAAAAGACATCAGTGCACCCAGAAGAGTGAAGTCTGAGATACTCTGTAGGAAGGAAGCCTCTGTGGAAGAACAATGGAACACTCCAAATGATATTGTAGGAAAGGCGTGGGAAAAAGTAGAGGAAAGACAAGAAGTAGCTTTCGACGGATGTCTGGAAGCTAAACGAGGAGAGGGGGATGGTAAAATGAATGATGAAGCAGTACAAACTGCAACAATTGGAGAAGAAGCTGTCTTCAGAAAATATCGTACTCCATAAAGAAGTGAAGAACTAATATAAGACGGTTCTACGACACTCTGAAAACTGAAGCATAACAGGCTGTAGGTCACAGAGACTTTGTAGATACTTCAGCAGATATCTCGACGCCACTACTGCAAAATGTTGCACAATGTGACGTCACTGGCAATGACTAAGCGCAATTATGATGGAACCTGTTTGTAAGCAATCTTTAAAGGGTTTTGTAAATTTAGAATAATCCTTCAAATAAGTTTCGAACATTAGTTAGTTCAGTAGCACTTCGGTAAAATATGACTAACTTCTTGGGGCTACAATAAGATGTATTCAAGAACATCAAATTCGTGCTTCAGTAACTTCAGCATTCTTGTCACATACGAAATACGAAAAGTATCTTTACGTAATAGCTGTGTGAAAATCTTACGGACACTGTTAGGAGAAGAGATATTCAAATTTCCAAAAAAATGGATGAAGGTTTGTGGTGTATTACACGCCTTTGAAACTGTACACGAATTAGCTTACAAAAATGCAGCTGGAGGTGTAGGTGTTAATCTGAGTGATCGCTTGGTCTCACTGAAATTCTTCGCGAAGTTTATGACGCTCGAGTGTGTTGAAGAAAATGAAGAAATATTCTCAGCCCTTGAAATGGGAAAGACATTGTGAGGAACTACCTTCAAGCTCACATGAACCAAGTATTTACACAAATCATGCTATAGGGAACTCACAAACAACTGTTGTGTTGGATTATGTAACACCAAGATATTTGCATTCTTTATGTGTTACATGAAACAGATTCTTGCAATAACAGTTAAGTGAGAATTTATAAGCAAGTCGCACACAAAGTCTCTCCTGTTATGCCAGCACCGAAGTATATAATACAGGTGGTCTGCATAATAGCCACTCACATACTTATGTTCAGAAAATGTCTTCACATTTAAGAGTGCTCTCTTCCAGTACTAACAGTCTCGTAGATGGTAGACACGCACACACTCGCACAAACCAATACGAAATACTGTTATACGATTTCAATGTAGACGAATACCTGTCCACATTTCATTGAGTGATGGTTCATTTCGGTAAGTGAAAACTCTCATGGCTTAACTCTCTAAGCTGTTTGTTCAGTCAGCCTGTTTCCAGTGGTTTAATTTCCAGAAGTTTCAAAGAAACTAAGTCTTCCAGATTCACTGTCATTCTCCGCCAAACATTCAAACCGAGTGAATGTGAATAATCTGAAAGTGCTTAGGTTAACATGTCTGATTAAGAAATACGAATAGCATGAAATTAAGTCAACCGGACAAAGATTACATCAGTCATTCGCCTGCACCAGTACACTACGTTTAGGCAGTTGTCAGATTGTGAATGTCTGGAACATTGAAAAAGTTGTGTTTCAAGAAACAAGCATTGAACAAATTTTTCTTATTTTTAAGATGGCGTCTGTCATGAACGCACAAATGAGGATACATGATCATTTTTGACAGATACGGTCAACCGCATTTTAGTAGGACAGCAAAGACTTATGCAGAGCCTAATAGAGTAAATGATAGAGAGGACCAAACACACTCTTCCCAAGCATCGTGAAAGACCAGAACTGCATACGGTATTATCAATGATTCCTGATGACAATATTACTTCACGAAATGAGAATGAAAACTCAGTCGAAGTCACTGTGTACAGACAGTTAAAAGAATTACGCACATAAACGAAATCATATTGCACCATGTTCAACCTCCTTACACATCTACCAAATTTATCTATATTGATCACTGAAAACTGTCTGTCCCCTGTACCAGAGAGAGATATAGCATGGTGTTTAAAATTGTTTAGTGTAGTTAATTCGTGGTAGTATATTCTTCGGTGAATATAATGTGATGACTTATCACTGTCAATTTGTCTGGTGTTAGTTAAAATATGCAAACAGACTTCAGTTAAAAGAATATTGGTCGTATTGGTAATTGGAAACATTCGTCTTTTTCAGATTTAAGACCATCACAGCCACTTGTACAGTCTGTAATACTTCAGTTTATGAAGGAATTCAACGTTTGCCTTTTCATATATTTCATATTAGGCATAATTCACAGAAACACGTTCAAAATGAGCCACTTTAAATTACTATTTAGATTCATTTATTATGTAATTATGATGGAGAATTTTAACGAATCTCAGAAGGCTTCTTACCTGCAAGTCATCCGAAAATGCATAACACAAACCGGGTTGTCTGAGCCAGCAGAGAAGGGAAACATTTCATATGATTCATTCCTTACTCTGAATAAATGTGCTAAATGAATAAGCTTGACATTGGTTTCCGTGGTTGTCATTTGACTAATGGATGGCAGCATCGCCTTGCTTACTACTTGGTTCCAGGCTTAGATAAAGACGGAATATCGGTCGTTGGGCTAGTGACTCTACCCCAGAAAATCAATCTAATGTCTACAGAACGTTCGAAGTTCAAGAAAAATGTAAAAAGCAGACTTTTCAATAACCGGAAGCAAATAGATGGAATGACGTGTGCTAGCGAAAACCCTCGGGAAGTCAATCAGTCAATGTGTATTTCTTCCATGAAGGCGAACATAAACATTGAGACGCGCGATGTTCACACAATGCATCTACCTGCGAAGGCTCCTCGATCGGCCGAAAAATGGGGAGACATGACAAATATGTGTCATGAATGCGTGAGGGCAGGTGGAATGCAAGTGAACTCTGAGAATCGTGAACTGCTGAGTCAAAAATCACTTTTGAAACACAGATGACAACCACGAGCATACTGGGGATTGGATATCATAATATCACCTACAGCATCGAAAATATCCCTCCACATTTCTATACAACTTAATTCCATAAATCACCGGATTCCAGTGTTCTTCAATGGGGGTTTCTCCTGTGATGCTGCCTAATTTCTCTGAATTTTTTAGATGACTGTCCTGAAGGTGTATTTCGTTGGTTCGTTTCAGTTCCTGATTACTGCACTTGAACTGTGGTCTATCTTCAACTTCTTTGAAGCTTTTCAGCTTGACTTCCAATAAGTTCAACGTCATAAGTTAGTGCACTCAGTTCACGTCTGCTCCTCTTCTTGGTTTTGTTTCCACTGGGCTGCGTCGCAATTCTCGAGAGACTGGCATGAACTGAATTTTATATTTCGTATAGAGTGCCCTTGGAATCGGTGATAAATTTTCTCACAAAGGGAATATTGCGTCTAATCTAATTAATTGATTTTTGTCGTAGTCATCCGATTACATATTTAGAAAGCAACAAGTCATACTTGTGTGAATTTATGAGTGCCCTTGAATACGACTGTAGACATTCTTTGAAGGAGCAACGCTTTCGGAGTCAGCGTTATTCAGTCGAATACTAATCTGTGGAATTACATAGTCTGCATTACTATTTCACTTGAAAATTATGCATAAAATGTACACAAAACATGCTTAGAATTTTGTACTGTCTATAAACATATTATTCAGAACAAAGCTATTATTAATGTTGGTTCTAAAATTGTTATTTACTTCCAGTACAGCAGTTATATCACCCAAATCACTTTCGTTGACATCTGGATGTCACTCAGTACTGCTTAGAGTTGTGTTTCGAAATCCTCTCTGTTCTCTCATTCTGCGTCGATTTTAGTTGTGCAACTTTATATAATCGTAACTTCTTTTCATACTGAGGTGATTCCTGCTGTAGTTCTCTTTCGGAACATTAAGTCCAACTGCATAAACGTTATTGATGCTATTGATGAAATCGTGATAGCCATCTTCTCAGTTACATAGTAGTTGTCTTCAAAAAGAACAGAGGTGGTTATTCACTCTTCATTACATAACTGGGAATACCAACTGGCTCTCACTAAATCCTAACAGTACATAAAGTATCTTACCATTTCTTGAGCATCTGAGCATCCTTGCCAACCTCGAACATCGTACACAGACTCTGTAGCTGCACATATTCTGCCTTTTATTGGAAGAAGACGCGTGGCTTTCCGCCTACGTGGATATTTCAATCCTCCAGTTGGATTGTATCTTATGATATGAAGTACTGTTGAAAATGCAATTTGACATATCACAGTAATTGAATCAAGAGCATAATTGAATAGTCCAAAAAGAACATAAAGGTGAAACAAAAGGAGAAAAACCATGCTCAATTAAATGGGGGTGGGGAACAGAAATACACACGTGACACAATTACTAGAAATGGAGAAATAGTGGTTGAATGAAGATTGCAAATAAGAAAACAGTGGTTAAATAAGTGCGAAAATGGGAAAGTAGTTATAAAATGTTGAATGGTCAGCTTCAGGAGCCACAGGGTAAATTCCATACAAACTGTTGCTGTTGCTCAACGATGGCTTACTGAAAATCTCAACGTGAGTATATGTGGTATTGAATTGTGAACAGGTGAATGCCAGAGTTACTAATCAGCCGATCAAATGCAAATAGGTTACTCAAATGGAGAGGAGTTCATTAAGGTAACTGACATTTCATTCATGTCTACAGATGAGCATAAATATAACATAAATTTACATTTCTCATTGTTGTGTCCCGGTCTTATGTTAGCCACCAAACGATGAAGGTATAAAAGAAACCATCGACGCAGACAAACTGAAAGGTGATACGAATGAATGAGGCCGTTTAGTATCACTTTGGAGTCCACCAACAATGACTCAAGCTACGCACAATTACTGTCTGCTTTGAATCAGTGGATCACCCGTTGGTTTCGAGAAATATTAGAATTCAGTACCCATTCAGTTGAAGATCATGTTTCTGTTGGAACAACTTCACCGATTCACCTATCAATGACTTCTCAATTTCTTCCCTTCAAAATTCACTCCAAAGATTGCTTCCAATTTAGCATAAGTTATCTGGCTATGAATATACCGCATAGAATCTTGCTTCAGCGAAATAACTCCAAGGACTGCTTCTTGAATTTGAGGTAGAACACCTAATATCAATGATTAGTCAGAATCTAAAGTCTCTCCGTGAGCAGCAGTTCATACTCCTGTTTACTCAGAACCCATCGTAGATACTTCACACATGAATGTGTTACATTTTACAGTCACATTGTAACTATGTGGTCAATCGGAGTCTGAAAGTGAAGCGTGTGGCGCCCCAACTTTCAGTATATAAACAGTCGCTAAACACTTCTAACACAGAATATGTCTATATCTCAGATTTCGAATGATAAACAGTATACTCGAAAATGCTGTCACCTGTTGGAGACATTCCTTATCTATTTTTCACACAGATTACTGAGCCTAATTCTGTTAGAAGACCTTACCCATCAATTGATCCCTGTATATCTTTCCTTACAGTCAATCAGTAACGTATCATGGAATTTAAAAAAGCTTTAAACGTGGGAATTTACACCATCGATCGGATCCGTTGAAGGTTTCGGTAGAAATGAATTCAGTATTATGTTGGGAACTACACTTATGCGCCTCGCTACTGACACGAGGAATGAATATCCATCAACCTGGGAGTGAAATGTCAAAATTCCTTCCGTCGACCAGTCTCTCAACACTGATATCTCCTACTCTAGAACATTATTGCAAAGAGTTCCTCCTGTCAAAGAGAGGAATGATGAGAGTACTTGTACAAGTGTTCTCAGATAAGGACGAAGAGTTTGTATTGAGTGCTGAATTTCATGTAATTTCCATCTCGACTTTACAACCTGCAAAGTGTTCAGAGTCATTTTTCTTTCAGTATGAAACTAAGGTGCTTCAAAACAATAATAACAATAACAATAACAATTTCGCTTTTATTCCAGAAACAGTACTTGTGGTACAGTGTGGAATTTTCAGCACATATCTACAATATTGCATCTAATTTCATCATACATTTAAAAGGACTATTATAAAAAAATAAAATATTTAAAAAACAAAAAAAAACAATTAACAACAAAAAACCAAAAAGAAACACAGAAATAACAAAAAAATGCAATAAAAATATCAAGTAAAAAGGAAGATAAACACAAATAATGAAATAATATTTCAGTATTGGTTAGTGGAAGCTACGATATGAGTATGCGTGGTGAACAGTAACAGCTATAATCATACGGGAAATTATGAGGTGTTCTTAAAAAATGTTTATAGCTAAGGTGATCAGTTAATTTGATTGAACAACACTAAGCAATCTTAAGATAAACATTAAAAAAAAAAAAAAAAAAAAAAGTCAGCACTAATGCAGTGTTTGTAGTGGTAGTGTGAGGATTCATGCATAATACAAAATTTTTAAGATGGTGATAGTGGCAATAACAAACAAGATTGTCAGTTAAATAGTGCCGAACAAAGAACAACCACAAAACTAATGTTACATGATGGTTAATGACGGGACAATTTTTAATAATCATAGTGATAATATAGTCGGACCCAGTAGATGTATAAAGAAGGAATAGAATAAAGAATAAAAATGTAAGCCAATGATAATGATTTTTAAGCAGCTAAGTATGTTTAAGAAGGTTGTTCACTATAGAGTACAAATAAGAGAGTGTAAGGGGGAAATAACAAGGGCCAAAATTATGTTATTAACAACAAAGCAAGTCATAGGTTTCACGCTTAACATTGTCTCTGTCACTTAGAACACGGGCCAAATATGGTATCGTTGAGTTCCTATACTTGGTTGTACAAGCATATATTATTTTGTACTGATTTCTGGTTCTACCTGATGAGATACAAGGAGAGAGAGAGTTGGGAATAGAGGGGGTGTTGGGGGTCAGATTCACTTGATTCACTCAGACAAGAAGGTTGCCTGCCTTTGGTTGACTGTTCATGCAGACTGGTCTTGTACATGGAAGTTTCTTCGGCATTGGATGACTTTATAACTTATTTCTTGATGTCATGAATTTAGCCAAAAACTTTAATACATAATTCATGAGAAAGTGTGGCGACAAAGGCGTGTGTTAATGAAGAATCAATTTATAATAAGATGAATCTACGTACCGTTATAGATGGAAGGCATCTGCAATCCATTCTACAATCTCTATGTGTAAAACATTTATTCATTTGGCAGTGAGTTATATTTGAGATACCCTGCAGAGGAATTTATACAAGGAAAGAATTTTTCCGCTATGGTAGATTACGACTTCATCATTAGGTAATTTTATTTGATAAAATACACAGTCATGCATTATTATTCACCGATAACCTTCTCATCATTCTCATTCGGTGTTGAATAATTTGTGAAGGCTTTCCATACTTACTTGTCTTATGACCTCACTGGTAGCAAGATTTCTGCACATATCGGATACAGAAGCCGTGTCATTCGTATTGCATGTACTGGACATAGTAGATTCAATGAACAAGGATATAGTGATCATGTCAATATGATACTTCTTAAAATTGTGGCAACAACTCACTCCAGTTTAAGCTTATGCGTGAATAAGTGCGTATTTATTGCTAAATATTTCTCGGAATTATTCATCTTCCTGGGTTAGGCAATCTCTACAATTACCTGGACTTCTATCTCCCGATAAGCTACAATGAGACGATATGCTGGTGTCAAGTGTCTAATCGTGATCTCTAGATATTTTTGGACCCGAATATTCTCTCCTATGAGTTGTCACTGGACTTCCGAGTTATAAAATTCGTGTTGAGTTGAAGCCATATTATTTCCTAGAAAGATAAGGTAAGGAAGAAAGGAAGGTAAACACCAGTTAGCATATCTGCAAGTATTCGATTCAATCAGCTTCGAAGATGGTTAGGTGAAGGCCTCGACATTCTCTGGAATGCTACTCATTCAAATGAGTTCATAAAATCCTCACCTGCTTAACTCAATGAATAGCAGTAAGAGGTGAAATCATGGTGAACTTGTGAGGAAAACAACAGAAGTCCACGATGAAAATATTGAAGACGCCTATGAGTATTCAGCATATTTATTCAGAGTTTGAGACCGAAAGATAAAAATTCGCGTTCCTGACAATCAAGTATATCCGCCTTGTTGCTAATCAATGACGTCCAATTCCTTCAATGTGTAACTCTCCTACACATAAATTAGCAAAATGGCTAGTCGATATTTCTAGTCCAGTACGCAATGGATTATGTAAGTTTACTTTGAAAGATACATTTGAACTTGTTGACTGTCTTGTAGATATGAACATAAAAGATAGGAAAATGTATTCATTTGATGGTAATTCTTTGTTTACTAATGTACCATTAGTTAAGACTGTTGATATTCTTTGTGACTATATATCTTCTAGTTGCTTTTCATTCCCTTTCCCTCAAACTTATTTGAAAGATTTATTATTATTATTATTATGTACTGACAACGTCCATTTCACGTTTGAAGGTGAACATTTTCGACAAGTGGATGGCGTTGCTATGGGAGTCCATTAGGACCTTTGTCAGCGGACGTTTCGCACGTCTTATTTTTAGAACTTTTGCCTGATTTAATTTCTTAATTGTCCTTCTATAGGAGATATGTAGATGATATCATTTTGATATGTGACGATCATGAAGATGCGAGTCGCCTATTAGACAGCCTTAACTCTGTACAAATTCATATTATTCTTAGATGTGAGGAAGAAAGTCGCAAACAGCTGGCATTTTTAGACATACTTCTGAGTCGAAGAGACGACGGTTCAATAAGGAGATGATGATCCTAGAATCTACAAACCTTATATTAGTCGGCCACCATCACACTACTTCTATTTCCTATCTCACTGAAATAAATGGGTACTTTTACAAGAAGTCTGCGCTTCATCATGTCGCTTTTAAACGAATGCACATGACACGCATAATCAAATACAGACTTTTGCACACGAGGTAGACATACTATCTTGTCAACTTACATCTTCAGTAATATGATAACCGTCGAACTAACGTACAGTCGCTTGCTAGAAGAGGGTTAACTACTAGCGAGCGCCATTATCTAAGTCTTTTTGGTTTTCGGATCCCCAAAACGGACACTCTGAGAAATACAACGGCAACACCGAGACCACTGGCCTCAGTGGTTAGATTTTTGTGGCAAAATCAACAGATTTTTAAAGATGTCAGAGAGTCAAATCTAACTGCATCCACCAATATACTAGAATTCATACAGAGGTGGTTCTAAAAATAGCCACAACTACTCTGTTTGGTTTAAACAAACTAATCATTGTGTCTTTTCAAACAATAAACTCTGCTCAAGCATTCCAACAATTAATCTATCAGTTTTTCCATGGTCGATATTGCTATGACATCCAAATAATTCAATCAAGTTCTCACTGAGATACTAACCTATACTCTATTTCACTGTAGATATCACTTGCCGTGCAATCAGATTCTCACCGTCAATCAACTCACTGACATCTTCTCTGATGCCTTATAATCATCACTTCGTTGTCTTTGTGGAATGACCTGTTTGCTTCACCTGCCACTTGGGCTATTCAGTCACTCATTGACACTGAGTAGTTGTTAGCTGAGATGCTATTTCATTCAGGCAAAACAGTGAAGTTGTATTTTTGCTGACAAAGTCACCTCTGGCATTTCTCATAAGAGTGATTTTTTATTTTTGATTACAGCTTGATTCCACACTGGATTTGTGGTACAAGTATAGAATTTGGTTAGGAAAGACACTTCTGGCAATTTTTCTTCGGAGTACTTCACAGCAGCATATGGCAGTGGCTTCTCAATTCCAAACAGTACTGTGAGAACAATGTGGAAGTTTCACTCTGTTGATAGGTCAGCTATATCTGGGATTTTGTTCTCTGAGCTGGATATCCACGGAATTTCATCAAGAGACATATACCCCCAAGCCAACCTACCAAAGCAAAAACCACCAAGGAAAGCACAAAGAAAATTGCCTTACTATATATAAAAGATATCTCAGAAATCACTACAAGACTCTTCAAACCGTTAGGAATTGACGTAGTATACAAACCAACAAAGTCGCTGCACTCAATTTTATGTCAACCAAAAGACTCAACAGCGAAAGAAGACAAAACCAAAATCATCTACAAAATAAACTGTAACAACTGCGAAAAACACTACATCGGCCAAAGTGGACGTCCCATTCGTCTTCGTATAAACGAACATAAGCTAGCCGTCAAAAGACATGATATCCACTCCCTCATTTCACTACACACAGACAAATAAGGACATCAATTAGACTGGGACAACGTTCAAATATTAGACAAAGGAAATAACAAGAATGCTAGAGAATTTTTAGAAGCTTGGCATTCCAGTGAATCATCAATCAATAGACACATCGAGATAGAAAAAAGATATCAACCAATAGGAAAGAAACTTCATACACAAAGGGTCAAAGTTCAAGTTAAAGAAACAACCGGTTCCAATACAACTAACCTAGAAGGTGTGAAAACACACACAAACAACCAATCACGTCCAAGGTCACCAGGAGAGATGATTAATAAACTCGTGGAGAAATCTAAAAGCTCACTTCAAATTGAAGTATGCGCTGAAGATGTCACCCAGTAAGGTGATGAAAGCTTCGCAAACTAACCATCCAGCTCAGAGAACAAAACCACATCAAAATCATCCACCTGAGCTACAAATCTTCTCTATCATATCTAAATCTTACGAGTGGGATACGCTTCTCTCTGTTCGAAAGTGGGAAGACTTCGCCAAAAGGCAAGGATCCACCAGAGAACAATAATTCTTTCTCCATGAGTGCCTTCGTCATTCAATCCTACCAAACAGTGTAAGATACAAACCACCAGTCAACTGCCCAATGGGATGGAAATTGGCCGAACAATGTGGAAGATGAATGGTCAAATTAATGATTACAGACGCTCATTATCGGATCAACAAATATCAACAAATTATAGATATCCAAAAAGCAAAATTAGAGAAAACCCTCAACCAGGAACACCTGTCAACGCTGATCACCGCAATTACACTGTCAAGTGAAAAACACAGAGAACAAAGACGAAGAGTCCTCAAAACCAAACTAGCCAAGATTAGAAAACAACAACCAGACAATACGCCCATAGACTGCGTAGTCAACCTATCAAAACAACCACTATCAAAAATGGAACAACAACTACTACAAAAAGGATTAAACTACAACACCGGAGATGCTTCAAAAACTGATTTCTTCGCTGCCTTTGAATCATTACTCAAATCATCAAACTTAAACGAGGAAACACAGGAAGAGATACGCCAAACAATTGTACCAATGGTCAAACAGAAAAGACAACACACACAACTCAACGCTCAAGAACTAAAGGCCCTCAAAAAGCTGAAAAATAGGAAGGACATCGTCATTTTACCAGCCGACAAAGGAAGAACAACAGTAGTCATGGACAGAGAAGAATATACCAAGAAAGCTGAAGAACTACTCAAAGATGAAGATGTATATCAACAACTCCCAACAAATCCCATACAAACATTGATCAATAACATGATTAATAAACTCGTGGAGAAATCTAAAAGCTCACTTCAAATTGAAGTATGCGTTGAAGATGTCACCCAGTAAGGTGATGAAAGCTTCGCAAACTAACCATCCAGCTCAGAGAACAAAACCACATCAAAATCATCCACCTGAGCTACAAATCTTCTCTATCATGTCTAAATCTTACGAGTGGGATACGCTTCTCTCTGTTCGAAAGTGGGAAGACTTCGCCAAAAGGCAAGGATCCACCAGAGAACAATTATTCTTTCTCCATGAGTGCCTTCGTCGTTCAATCCTATCAAACAGTGTAAGATACAAACCACCAGTCAACTGCCCAATGGGATGGAAATTGGCCGAACAATGTGGAAGATGAATGGTCAAATTAATGATTACAGACGCACATTATCGGATCAACAAATATCAACAAATTATAGATATCCAAAAAGCAAAATTAGAGAAAACCCTCAACCAGGAACACCTGTCAACGCTGATCACCGCAATTACACTGTCAAGTGAAGAACACAGAGAACAAAGACGAAGAGTCCTCAAAACCAAACTAGCCAAGATTAGAAAACAACAACCAGACAATATGCCCATAGACTGCGTAGTCAACCTATCAAAACAACCACTATCAAAAATGGAACAACAACTACTACAAAAAGGATTAAACTACAACACCGGAGATGCTTCAAAAACTGATTTCTTCGCTGCCTTTGAATCATTACTCAAATCATCAAACTTAAACGAGGAAACACAGGAAGAGATACGCCAAACAATTGTACCAATGGTCAAACAGAAAAGACAACACACACAACTCAACGCTCAAGAACTAAAGGCCCTCAAAAAGCTGAAAAATAGGAAGGACATCGTCATTTTACCAGCCGACAAAGGAAGAACAACAGTAGTCATGGACAGAGAAGAATATACCAAGAAAGCTGAAGAACTACTCAAAGATGAAGATGTATATCAACAACTCCCAACAAATCCCATACAAACATTGATCAATAACATGATTAATAAACTCGTGGAGAAATCTAAAAGCTCACTTCAAATTGAAGTATGCGTTGAAGATGTCACCCAGTAAGGTGATGAAAGCTTCGCAAACTAACCATCCAGCTCAGAGAACAAAACCACATCAAAATCATCCACCTGAGCTACAAATCTTCTCTATCATGTCTAAATCTTACGAGTGGGATACGCTTCTCTCTGTTCGAAAGTGGGAAGACTTCGCCAAAAGGCAAGGATCCACCAGAGAACAATTATTCTTTCTCCATGAGTGCCTTCGTCGTTCAATCCTATCAAACAGTGTAAGATACAAACCACCAGTCAACTGCCCAATGGGATGGAAATTGGCCGAACAATGTGGAAGATGAATGGTCAAATTAATGATTACAGACGCACATTATCGGATCAACAAATATCAACAAATTATAGATATCCAAAAAGCAAAATTAGAGAAAACCCTCAACCAGGAACACCTGTCAACGCTGATCACCGCAATTACACTGTCAAGTGAAGAACACAGAGAACAAAGACGAAGAGTCCTCAAAACCAAACTAGCCAAGATTAGAAAACAACAACCAGACAATATGCCCATAGACTGCGTAGTCAACCTATCAAAACAACCACTATCAAAAATGGAACAACAACTACTACAAAAAGGATTAAACTACAACACCGGAGATGCTTCAAAAACTGATTTCTTCGCTGCCTTTGAATCATTACTCAAATCATCAAACTTAAACGAGGAAACACAGGAAGAGATACGCCAAACAATTGTACCAATGGTCAAACAGAAAAGACAACACACACAACTCAACGCTCAAGAACTAAAGGCCCTCAAAAAGCTGAAAAATAGGAAGGACATCGTCATTTTACCAGCCGACAAAGGAAGAACAACAGTAGTCATGGACAGAGAAGAATATACCAAGAAAGCTGAAGAACTACTCAAAGATGAAGATGTATATCAACAACTCCCAACAAATCCCATACAAACATTGATCAATAACATGATTAATAAACTCGTGGAGAAATCTAAAAGCTCACTTCAAATTGAAGTATGCGTTGAAGATGTCACCCAGTAAGGTGATGAAAGCTTCGCAAACTAACCATCCAGCTCAGAGAACAAAACCACATCAAAATCATCCACCTGAGCTACAAATCTTCTCTATCATATCTAAATCTTACGAGTGGGATACGCTTCTCTCTGTTCGAAAGTGGGAAGACTTCGCCAAAAGGCAAGGATCCACCAGAGAACAATTATTCTTTCTCCATGAGTGCCTTCGTCATTCAATCCTATCAAACAGTGTAAGATACAAACCACCAGTCAACTGCCCAATGGGATGGAAATTGGCCGAACAATGTGGAAGATGAATGGTCAAATTAATGATTACAGACGCACATTATCGGATCAACAAATATCAACAAATTATAGATATCCAAAAAGCAAAATTAGAGAAAACCCTCAACCAGGAACACCTGTCAACGCTGATCACCGCAATTACACTGTCAAGTGAAGAACACAGAGAACAAAGACGAAGAGTCCTCAAAACCAAACTAGCCAAGATTAGAAAACAACAACCAGACAATACGCCCATAGACTGCGTAGTCAACCTATCAAAACAACCACTATCAAAAATGGAACAACAACTACTACAAAAAGGATTAAACTACAACACCGGAGATGCTTCAAAAACTGATTTCTTCGCTGCCTTTGAATCATTACTCAAATCATCAAACTTAAACGAGGAAACACAGGAAGAGATACGCCAAACAATTGTACCAATGGTCAAACAGAAAAGACAACACACACAACTCAACGCTCAAGAACTAAAGGCCCTCAAAAAGCTGAAAAATAGGAAGGACATCGTCATTTTACCAGCCGACAAAGGAAGAACAACAGTAGTCATGGACAGAGAAGAATATACCAAGAAAGCTGAAGAACTACTCAAAGATGAAGATGTATATCAACAACTCCCAACAAATCCCATACAAACATTGATCAATAACATGATTAATAAACTCGTGGAGAAATCTAAAAGCTCACTTCAAATTGAAGTATGCGTTGAAGATGTCACCCAGTAAGGTGATGAAAGCTTCGCAAACTAACCATCCAGCTCAGAGAACAAAACCACATCAAAATCATCCACCTGAGCTACAAATCTTCTCTATCATATCTAAATCTTACGAGTGGGATACGCTTCTCTCTGTTCGAAAGTGGGAAGACTTCGCCAAAAGGCAAGGATCCACCAGAGAACAATTATTCTTTCTCCATGAGTGCCTTCGTCATTCAATCCTATCAAACAGTGTAAGATACAAACCACCAGTCAACTGCCCAATGGGATGGAAATTGGCCGAACAATGTGGAAGATGAATGGTCAAATTAATGATTACAGACGCACATTATCGGATCAACAAATATCAACAAATTATAGATATCCAAAAAGCAAAATTAGAGAAAACCCTCAACCAGGAACACCTGTCAACGCTGATCACCGCAATTACACTGTCAAGTGAAAAACACAGAGAACAAAGACGAAGAGTCCTCAAAACCAAACTAGCCAAGATTAGAAAACAACAACCAGACAATACGCCCATAGACTGCGTAGTCAACCTATCAAAACAACCACTATCAAAAATGGAACAACAACTACTACAAAAAGGATTAAACTACAACACCGGAGATGCTTCAAAAACTGATTTCTTCGCTGCCTTTGAATCATTACTCAAATCATCAAACTTAAACGAGGAAACACAGGAAGAGATACGCCAAACAATTGTACCAATGGTCAAACAGAAAAGACAACACACACAACTCAACGCTCAAGAACTAAAGGCCCTCAAAAAGCTGAAAAATAGGAAGGACATCGTCATTTTACCAGCCGACAAAGGAAGAACAACAGTAGTCATGGACAGAGAAGAATATACCAAGAAAGCTGAAGAACTACTCAAAGATGAAGATGTATATCAACAACTCCCAACAAATCCCATACAAACATTGATCAATAACATGATTAATAAACTCGTGGAGAAATCTAAAAGCTCACTTCAAATTGAAGTATGCGTTGAAGATGTCACCCAGTAAGGTGATGAAAGCTTCGCAAACTAACCATCCAGCTCAGAGAACAAAACCACATCAAAATCATCCACCTGAGCTACAAATCTTCTCTATCATATCTAAATCTTACGAGTGGGATACGCTTCTCTCTGTTCGAAAGTGGGAAGACTTCGCCAAAAGGCAAGGATCCACCAGAGAACAATTATTCTTTCTCCATGAGTGCCTTCGTCATTCAATCCTATCAAACAGTGTAAGATACAAACCACCAGTCAACTGCCCAATGGGATGGAAATTGGCCGAACAATGTGGAAGATGAATGGTCAAATTAATGATTACAGACGCACATTATCGGATCAACAAATATCAACAAATTATAGATATCCAAAAAGCAAAATTAGAGAAAACCCTCAACCAGGAACACCTGTCAACGCTGATCACCGCAATTACACTGTCAAGTGAAAAACACAGAGAACAAAGACGAAGAGTCCTCAAAACCAAACTAGCCAAGATTAGAAAACAACAACCAGACAATACGCCCATAGACTGCGTAGTCAACCTATCAAAACAACCACTATCAAAAATGGAACAACAACTACTACAAAAAGGATTAAACTACAACACCGGAGATGCTTCAAAAACTGATTTCTTCGCTGCCTTTGAATCATTACTCAAATCATCAAACTTAAACGAGGAAACACAGGAAGAGATACGCCAAACAATTGTACCAATGGTCAAACAGAAAAGACAACACACACAACTCAACGCTCAAGAACTAAAGGCCCTCAAAAAGCTGAAAAATAGGAAGGACATCGTCATTTTACCAGCCGACAAAGGAAGAACAACAGTAGTCATGGACAGAGAAGAATATACCAAGAAAGCTGAAGAACTACTCAAAGATGAAGATGTATATCAACAACTCCCAACAAATCCCATACAAACATTGATCAATAACATGATTAATAAACTCGTGGAGAAATCTAAAAGCTCACTTCAAATTGAAGTATGCGTTGAAGATGTCACCCAGTAAGGTGATGAAAGCTTCGCAAACTAACCATCCAGCTCAGAGAACAAAACCACATCAAAATCATCCACCTGAGCTACAAATCTTCTCTATCATATCTAAATCTTACGAGTGGGATACGCTTCTCTCTGTTCGAAAGTGGGAAGACTTCGCCAAAAGGCAAGGATCCACCAGAGAACAATTATTCTTTCTCCATGAGTGCCTTCGTCATTCAATCCTATCAAACAGTGTAAGATACAAACCACCAGTCAACTGCCCAATGGGATGGAAATTGGCCGAACAATGTGGAAGATGAATGGTCAAATTAATGATTACAGACGCACATTATCGGATCAACAAATATCAACAAATTATAGATATCCAAAAAGCAAAATTAGAGAAAACCCTCAACCAGGAACACCTGTCAACGCTGATCACCGCAATTACACTGTCAAGTGAAAAACACAGAGAACAAAGACGAAGAGTCCTCAAAACCAAACTAGCCAAGATTAGAAAACAACAACCAGACAATACGCCCATAGACTGCGTAGTCAACCTATCAAAACAACCACTATCAAAAATGGAACAACAACTACTACAAAAAGGATTAAACTACAACACCGGAGATGCTTCAAAAACTGATTTCTTCGCTGCCTTTGAATCATTACTCAAATCATCAAACTTAAACGAGGAAACACAGGAAGAGATACGCCAAACAATTGTACCAATGGTCAAACAGAAAAGACAACACACACAACTCAACGCTCAAGAACTAAAGGCCCTCAAAAAGCTGAAAAATAGGAAGGACATCGTCATTTTACCAGCCGACAAAGGAAGAACAACAGTAGTCATGGACAGAGAAGAATATACCAAGAAAGCTGAAGAACTACTCAAAGATGAAGATGTATATCAACAACTCCCAACAAATCCCATACAAACATTGATCAATAACATGATTAATAAACTCGTGGAGAAATCTAAAAGCTCACTTCAAATTGAAGTATGCGTTGAAGATGTCACCCAGTAAGGTGATGAAAGCTTCGCAAACTAACCATCCAGCTCAGAGAACAAAACCACATCAAAATCATCCACCTGAGCTACAAATCTTCTCTATCATATCTAAATCTTACGAGTGGGATACGCTTCTCTCTGTTCGAAAGTGGGAAGACTTCGCCAAAAGGCAAGGATCCACCAGAGAACAATTATTCTTTCTCCATGAGTGCCTTCGTCATTCAATCCTATCAAACAGTGTAAGATACAAACCACCAGTCAACTGCCCAATGGGATGGAAATTGGCCGAACAATGTGGAAGATGAATGGTCAAATTAATGATTACAGACGCACATTATCGGATCAACAAATATCAACAAATTATAGATATCCAAAAAGCAAAATTAGAGAAAACCCTCAACCAGGAACACCTGTCAACGCTGATCACCGCAATTACACTGTCAAGTGAAAAACACAGAGAACAAAGACGAAGAGTCCTCAAAACCAAACTAGCCAAGATTAGAAAACAACAACCAGACAATACGCCCATAGACTGCGTAGTCAACCTATCAAAACAACCACTATCAAAAATGGAACAACAACTACTACAAAAAGGATTAAACTACAACACCGGAGATGCTTCAAAAACTGATTTCTTCGCTGCCTTTGAATCATTACTCAAATCATCAAACTTAAACGAGGAAACACAGGAAGAGATACGCCAAACAATTGTACCAATGGTCAAACAGAAAAGACAACACACACAACTCAACGCTCAAGAACTAAAGGCCCTCAAAAAGCTGAAAAATAGGAAGGACATCGTCATTTTACCAGCCGACAAAGGAAGAACAACAGTAGTCATGGACAGAGAAGAATATACCAAGAAAGCTGAAGAACTACTCAAAGATGAAGATGTATATCAACAACTCCCAACAAATCCCATACAAACATTGATCAATAACATGATTAATAAACTCGTGGAGAAATCTAAAAGCTCACTTCAAATTGAAGTATGCGTTGAAGATGTCACCCAGTAAGGTGATGAAAGCTTCGCAAACTAACCATCCAGCTCAGAGAACAAAACCACATCAAAATCATCCACCTGAGCTACAAATCTTCTCTATCATATCTAAATCTTACGAGTGGGATACGCTTCTCTCTGTTCGAAAGTGGGAAGACTTCGCCAAAAGGCAAGGATCCACCAGAGAACAATTATTCTTTCTCCATGAGTGCCTTCGTCATTCAATCCTATCAAACAGTGTAAGATACAAACCACCAGTCAACTGCCCAATGGGATGGAAATTGGCCGAACAATGTGGAAGATGAATGGTCAAATTAATGATTACAGACGCACATTATCGGATCAACAAATATCAACAAATTATAGATATCCAAAAAGCAAAATTAGAGAAAACCCTCAACCAGGAACACCTGTCAACGCTGATCACCGCAATTACACTGTCAAGTGAAAAACACAGAGAACAAAGACGAAGAGTCCTCAAAACCAAACTAGCCAAGATTAGAAAACAACAACCAGACAATACGCCCATAGACTGCGTAGTCAACCTATCAAAACAACCACTATCAAAAATGGAACAACAACTACTACAAAAAGGATTAAACTACAACACCGGAGATGCTTCAAAAACTGATTTCTTCGCTGCCTTTGAATCATTACTCAAATCATCAAACTTAAACGAGGAAACACAGGAAGAGATACGCCAAACAATTGTACCAATGGTCAAACAGAAAAGACAACACACACAACTCAACGCTCAAGAACTAAAGGCCCTCAAAAAGCTGAAAAATAGGAAGGACATCGTCATTTTACCAGCCGACAAAGGAAGAACAACAGTAGTCATGGACAGAGAAGAATATACCAAGAAAGCTGAAGAACTACTCAAAGATGAAGATGTATATCAACAACTCCCAACAAATCCCATACAAACATTGATCAATAACATGATTAATAAACTCGTGGAGAAATCTAAAAGCTCACTTCAAATTGAAGTATGCGTTGAAGATGTCACCCAGTAAGGTGATGAAAGCTTCGCAAACTAACCATCCAGCTCAGAGAACAAAACCACATCAAAATCATCCACCTGAGCTACAAATCTTCTCTATCATATCTAAATCTTACGAGTGGGATACGCTTCTCTCTGTTCGAAAGTGGGAAGACTTCGCCAAAAGGCAAGGATCCACCAGAGAACAATTATTCTTTCTCCATGAGTGCCTTCGTCATTCAATCCTATCAAACAGTGTAAGATACAAACCACCAGTCAACTGCCCAATGGGATGGAAATTGGCCGAACAATGTGGAAGATGAATGGTCAAATTAATGATTACAGACGCACATTATCGGATCAACAAATATCAACAAATTATAGATATCCAAAAAGCAAAATTAGAGAAAACCCTCAACCAGGAACACCTGTCAACGCTGATCACCGCAATTACACTGTCAAGTGAAAAACACAGAGAACAAAGACGAAGAGTCCTCAAAACCAAACTAGCCAAGATTAGAAAACAACAACCAGACAATACGCCCATAGACTGCGTAGTCAACCTATCAAAACAACCACTATCAAAAATGGAACAACAACTACTACAAAAAGGATTAAACTACAACACCGGAGATGCTTCAAAAACTGATTTCTTCGCTGCCTTTGAATCATTACTCAAATCATCAAACTTAAACGAGGAAACACAGGAAGAGATACGCCAAACAATTGTACCAATGGTCAAACAGAAAAGACAACACACACAACTCAACGCTCAAGAACTAAAGGCCCTCAAAAAGCTGAAAAATAGGAAGGACATCGTCATTTTACCAGCCGACAAAG
Organism: Trichobilharzia regenti; assembly: GCA_944472135.2. Lineage (NCBI taxonomy): Eukaryota > Metazoa > Platyhelminthes > Trematoda > Strigeidida > Schistosomatidae > Trichobilharzia > Trichobilharzia regenti. The sequence continues at coordinate 94,615,174 of OX235265.1, forward strand.
GAAGAACAACAGTAGTCATGGACAGAGAAGAATATACCAAGAAAGCTGAAGAACTACTCAAAGATGAAGATGTATATCAACAACTCCCAACAAATCCCATACAAACATTGATCAATAACATGATTAATAAACTCGTGGAGAAATCTAAAAGCTCACTTCAAATTGAAGTATGCGTTGAAGATGTCACCCAGTAAGGTGATGAAAGCTTCGCAAACTAACCATCCAGCTCAGAGAACAAAACCACATCAAAATCATCCACCTGAGCTACAAATCTTCTCTATCATATCTAAATCTTACGAGTGGGATACGCTTCTCTCTGTTCGAAAGTGGGAAGACTTCGCCAAAAGGCAAGGATCCACCAGAGAACAATTATTCTTTCTCCATGAGTGCCTTCGTCATTCAATCCTATCAAACAGTGTAAGATACAAACCACCAGTCAACTGCCCAATGGGATGGAAATTGGCCGAACAATGTGGAAGATGAATGGTCAAATTAATGATTACAGACGCACATTATCGGATCAACAAATATCAACAAATTATAGATATCCAAAAAGCAAAATTAGAGAAAACCCTCAACCAGGAACACCTGTCAACGCTGATCACCGCAATTACACTGTCAAGTGAAAAACACAGAGAACAAAGACGAAGAGTCCTCAAAACCAAACTAGCCAAGATTAGAAAACAACAACCAGACAATACGCCCATAGACTGCGTAGTCAACCTATCAAAACAACCACTATCAAAAATGGAACAACAACTACTACAAAAAGGATTAAACTACAACACCGGAGATGCTTCAAAAACTGATTTCTTCGCTGCCTTTGAATCATTACTCAAATCATCAAACTTAAACGAGGAAACACAGGAAGAGATACGCCAAACAATTGTACCAATGGTCAAACAGAAAAGACAACACACACAACTCAACGCTCAAGAACTAAAGGCCCTCAAAAAGCTGAAAAATAGGAAGGACATCGTCATTTTACCAGCCGACAAAAGAAGAACAACAGTAGTCATGGACAGAGAAGAATATACCAAGAAAGCTGAAGAACTACTCAAAGATGAAGATGTATATCAACAACTCCCAACAAATCCCATACAAACATTGATCAATAACATGATTAATAAACTCGTGGAGAAATCTAAAAGCTCACTTCAAATTGAAGTATGCGTTGAAGATGTCACCCAGTAAGGTGATGAAAGCTTCGCAAACTAACCATCCAGCTCAGAGAACAAAACCACATCAAAATCATCCACCTGAGCTACAAATCTTCTCTATCATATCTAAATCTTACGAGTGGGATACGCTTCTCTCTGTTCGAAAGTGGGAAGACTTCGCCAAAAGGCAAGGATCCACCAGAGAACAATTATTCTTTCTCCATGAGTGCCTTCGTCATTCAATCCTACCAAACAGTGTAAGATACAAACCACCAGTCAACTGCCCAATGGGATGGAAATTGGCCGAACAATGTGGAAGATGAATGGTCAAATTAATGATTACAGACGCACATTATCGGATCAACAAATATCAACAAATTATAGATATCCAAAAAGCAAAATTAGAGAAAACCCTCAACCAGGAACACCTGTCAACGCTGATCACCGCAATTACACTGTCAAGTGAAGAACACAGAGAACAAAGACGAAGAGTCCTCAAAACCAAACTAGCCAAGATTAGAAAACAACAACCAGACAATACGCCCATAGACTGCGTAGTCAACCTATCAAAACAACCACTATCAAAAATGGAACAACAACTACTACAAAAAGGATTAAACTACAACACCGGAGATGCTTCAAAAACTGATTTCTTCGCTGCCTTTGAATCATTACTCAAATCATCAAACTTAAACGAGGAAACACAGGAAGAGATACGCCAAACAATTGTACCAATGGTCAAACAGAAAAGACAACACACACAACTCAACGCTCAAGAACTAAAGGCCCTCAAAAAGCTGAAAAATAGGAAGGACATCGTCATTTTACCAGCCGACAAAGGAAGAACAACAGTAGTCATGGACAGAGAAGAATATACCAAGAAAGCTGAAGAACTACTCAAAGATGAAGATGTATATCAACAACTCCCAACAAATCCCATACAAACATTGATCAATAACATGATTAATAAACTCGTGGAGAAATCTAAAAGCTCACTTCAAATTGAAGTATGCGTTGAAGATGTCACCCAGTAAGGTGATGAAAGCTTCGCAAACTAACCATCCAGCTCAGAGAACAAAACCACATCAAAATCATCCACCTGAGCTACAAATCTTCTCTATCATATCTAAATCTTACGAGTGGGATACGCTTCTCTCTGTTCGAAAGTGGGAAGACTTCGCCAAAAGGCAAGGATCCACCAGAGAACAATTATTCTTTCTCCATGAGTGCCTTCGTCATTCAATCCTATCAAACAGTGTAAGATACAAACCACCAGTCAACTGCCCAATGGGATGGAAATTGGCCGAACAATGTGGAAGATGAATGGTCAAATTAATGATTACAGACGCACATTATCGGATCAACAAATATCAACAAATTATAGATATCCAAAAAGCAAAATTAGAGAAAACCCTCAACCAGGAACACCTGTCAACGCTGATCACCGCAATTACACTGTCAAGTGAAAAACACAGAGAACAAAGACGAAGAGTCCTCAAAACCAAACTAGCCAAGATTAGAAAACAACAACCAGACAATACGCCCATAGACTGCGTAGTCAACCTATCAAAACAACCACTATCAAAAATGGAACAACAACTACTACAAAAAGGATTAAACTACAACACCGGAGATGCTTCAAAAACTGATTTCTTCGCTGCCTTTGAATCATTACTCAAATCATCAAACTTAAACGAGGAAACACAGGAAGAGATACGCCAAACAATTGTACCAATGGTCAAACAGAAAAGACAACACACACAACTCAACGCTCAAGAACTAAAGGCCCTCAAAAAGCTGAAAAATAGGAAGGACATCGTCATTTTACCAGCCGACAAAGGAAGAACAACAGTAGTCATGGACAGAGAAGAATATACCAAGAAAGCTGAAGAACTACTCAAAGATGAAGATGTATATCAACAACTCCCAACAAATCCCATACAAACATTGATCAATAACATGATTAATAAACTCGTGGAGAAATCTAAAAGCTCACTTCAAATTGAAGTATGCGTTGAAGATGTCACCCAGTAAGGTGATGAAAGCTTCGCAAACTAACCATCCAGCTCAGAGAACAAAACCACATCAAAATCATCCACCTGAGCTACAAATCTTCTCTATCATATCTAAATCTTACGAGTGGGATACGCTTCTCTCTGTTCGAAAGTGGGAAGACTTCGCCAAAAGGCAAGGATCCACCAGAGAACAATTATTCTTTCTCCATGAGTGCCTTCGTCATTCAATCCTATCAAACAGTGTAAGATACAAACCACCAGTCAACTGCCCAATGGGATGGAAATTGGCCGAACAATGTGGAAGATGAATGGTCAAATTAATGATTACAGACGCACATTATCGGATCAACAAATATCAACAAATTATAGATATCCAAAAAGCAAAATTAGAGAAAACCCTCAACCAGGAACACCTGTCAACGCTGATCACCGCAATTACACTGTCAAGTGAAAAACACAGAGAACAAAGACGAAGAGTCCTCAAAACCAAACTAGCCAATATTAGAAAACAACAACCAGACAATACGCCCATAGACTGCGTAGTCAACCTATCAAAACAACCACTATCAAAAATGGAACAACAACTACTACAAAAAGGATTAAACTACAACACCGGAGATGCTTCAAAAACTGATTTCTTCGCTGCCTTTGAATCATTACTCAAATCATCAAACTTAAACGAGGAAACACAGGAAGAGATACGCCAAACAATTGTACCAATGGTCAAACAGAAACGACAACACACACAACTCAACGCTCAAGAACTAAAGGCCCTCAAAAAGCTGAAAAATAGGAAGGACATCGTCATTTTACCAGCCGACAAAGGAAGAACAACAGTAGTCATGGACAGAGAAGAATATACCAAGAAAGCTGAAGAACTACTCAAAGATGAAGATGTATATCAACAACTCCCAACAAATCCCATACAAACATTGATCAATAACATGATTAATAAACTCGTGGAGAAATCTAAAAGCTCACTTCAAATTGAAGTATGCGTTGAAGATGTCACCCAGTAAGGTGATGAAAGCTTCGCAAACTAACCATCCAGCTCAGAGAACAAAACCACATCAAAATCATCCACCTGAGCTACAAATCTTCTCTATCATATCTAAATCTTACGAGTGGGATACGCTTCTCTCTGTTCGAAAGTGGGAAGACTTCGCCAAAAGGCAAGGATCCACCAGAGAACAATTATTCTTTCTCCATGAGTGCCTTCGTCATTCAATCCTATCAAACAGTGTAAGATACAAACCACCAGTCAACTGCCCAATGGGATGGAAATTGGCCGAACAATGTGGAAGATGAATGGTCAAATTAATGATTACAGACGCACATTATCGGATCAACAAATATCAACAAATTATAGATATCCAAAAAGCAAAATTAGAGAAAACCCTCAACCAGGAACACCTGTCAACGCTGATCACCGCAATTACACTGTCAAGTGAAAAACACAGAGAACAAAGACGAAGAGTCCTCAAAACCAAACTAGCCAAGATTAGAAAACAACAACCAGACAATACGCCCATAGACTGCGTAGTCAACCTATCAAAACAACCACTATCAAAAATGGAACAACAACTACTACAAAAAGGATTAAACTACAACACCGGAGATGCTTCAAAAACTGATTTCTTCGCTGCCTTTGAATCATTACTCAAATCATCAAACTTAAACGAGGAAACACAGGAAGAGATACGCCAAACAATTGTACCAATGGTCAAACAGAAAAGACAACACACACAACTCAACGCTCAAGAACTAAAGGCCCTCAAAAAGCTGAAAAATAGGAAGGACATCGTCATTTTACCAGCCGACAAAGGAAGAACAACAGTAGTCATGGACAGAGAAGAATATACCAAGAAAGCTGAAGAACTACTCAAAGATGAAGATGTATATCAACAACTCCCAACAAATCCCATACAAACATTGATCAATAACATGATTAATAAACTCGTGGAGAAATCTAAAAGCTCACTTCAAATTGAAGTATGCGTTGAAGATGTCACCCAGTAAGGTGATGAAAGCTTCGCAAACTAACCATCCAGCTCAGAGAACAAAACCACATCAAAATCATCCACCTGAGCTACAAATCTTCTCTATCATATCTATATCTGGGATTCTCATCAAGTCAACTTTTCATAAATTACTATCTAATCCTTACATTGCTTACCTTAAAAGATTGGAAGAGAACCGGTTTTTTCAACTAAGGATGGTCGTTTTGTATGTTTTCTGCTGTCTAGATGTCAAGGTTTCGAACACCGTTTACTATTCATAATCGTATTAGTTACCATTAAACGACTTATAGACCTTAGTTATATAGTTTTCTTTGTTCTCTTCTATTTGTCATAGGGGTAGTAGAATTTTGCAGATGTATGCAACAGGTATTGAATCATTCCCACTACACTTGTCTGCATTTTGATTTGATAAATAGAGATTCCACTATCAGTCTCTTTCATCCTATTCTATGGTTGGGTGTAATTACATGTCATGCTGTCTCTATTTATCTGGAAAATTCTGCTACGACTACGACAGATAGAAGAGAATAAAGAAAACTATGAAATTCAAGTTTCCGAGTTATGTGATTAACACGGATATTAATATGAACCATAAATTGTGTTCGGAACCTTGTCATCCAGCAAATGATACTGTTTCACTGTGTGATGTATCTAATAAGAAATTAATTTATACGTAAACGGATTTAATTCTGCCTGCTTTAGTAATTACTCCGACATCCAGGATTTGAAAACAACTAAACTCTTTGCACTACCTTACTTTCAATGACAAGATTGAAAATTTCAAGAGTTATCCAACCGAAACATAACTCCGACTCCTAAATGGAGGTTAGTAACAGCCTACTATTAATCGGCTCAGGTGCAATAAGTAAAATGGTTATTATTACAGTCAGTCCTCAAAGACCGTTTGGCATTTTACACACTATACACTTAATTCTCGACTTAACCAATAAAAGAACTGTGTAACACAATGATGGAAAATTTCAAAGTGAAAATTTCGCCGCAATACTGAAGACACTGCTTGGGAACGCTATCCCTATGCACGTGTGATTACAACGGACTCTGTTGCGGTCCTCAAGTGACGCCAATCAACACTACATGCCTAGCCACATGTCTCTTGAATGGCATCCAAAGTAGAAGAACGAGTTTATTTTTCGGTAGGGCCATCACAACCTCTTTGATATAAGAGCATCCCTATATTGGTAGTTTCTTCAACACGATGGCTTATTCCCAATAAGTCAGAAGTATGTGCTACAAGAGATAAATATGGAATCATGCGACAAATTTTTGCTTTCATCTCCCTATTAACACTACGCATCTGATAAATTTCATTTACATGAGCCGCGAGCCCTGTGAATGTTCCGTGTGTCTGGAAGATTTTGTGGTAACTACAACCTGTACAAGAAAGTTGATTTCAGCATTCAGTGTGGTAAGTCATGATGAAAAAATACACTAAAATATCACAATTATAAAATTACTCAGTCACTAACACACACGATAATATGGGAAGAATCTGCCATGCGAAAGCGAAGCAAACTACAACCAGTAAATTACTGAAAGTATGGGTAAATCGAACTGCACGTATGTCACGGATTCACTAATTGTAGATAACAGGTTGTGTGGTTGACATTTCACACAAGATAGAATGTTCTAATGTTACAACTTAATCTGTACTTTACCAAACCTCCAACTGCTGGTAACAACAGTTGAATCAAAAAGGTTTGTCTTTTTAAACAAAAGGTTCTGCAGAAGGACTTATCTAGTAGACTGGACGTCACAATACTGTCAAGAGCAGCTTCTAGGAGCTTGTCTGACCATTGCGGCTGAACTATGAAGTATGATGTCGTATGTGTTACCAGATCGAAGAAAAGTGTAAAATAGCGTCCAAACATGGTCGAAATAATTCATCAAAATATAACTTCAAGAACCTAAAGCACCCGCGAGTGACGCCGTAGTTTGTCCAATTATAATTTAACTCATGCAGTTTTAGGCCTATTTATATTCTGGTCTAGTGAAATACGCATCAAGACTTGCCTTTACTAGAAGGCAGATACCTTCTTCAGTTGCTTCGTAGTTCGCTGAAATAAGTGGAAGTTGGATGGTCAATGTTTGACACTTATATATGCAGAACATGCATGTCCTAAGTTGGACATTTTCACTTAATATGAGAACACTCACTGACTCGTTTTCAATCATCGTAAAGTTTGTATTTTCAAAAAAACATTGCCATATTCATTATAATTATCTAAATTCCAGTAATACGCAACTCACAAACAAACAATCAGGTGATACGCTGATTTGGTTGGATGATAATTTTCGCATCAGATGTCGAATGAGTTCAGAGTTCAATTCACAATTTTAGTATAAAACTTGCTGAGATTCGAGTGAGACGTACACTGCTGAGTAACAAAACGTAATCATGATCTGTTTTTCTGCGTTGTTCGTGGTTGCATTTCTGCTCAATAATGCTAGTCGACGCACTCTCGCTATAGTTCCAAAACCAACAGTTTACAACAAAACGTCAACAGCCTGCAACCTGGTGCACACACTCACCTACGAACACAACTACCCAACTTGCTTTATACTCACGGACGCACTGACAAGATTTCGACTCCGTCTTGCATCACAGCACCCGCTAATTCCTCAAGAAAGCGAAGATAAATGTAGCATAAACAAACTGAGAATTGAAATCATGGATGGATGTGACGAAAATGCAGATAAACTGTGGCCGAGTGATATAATGAACGAATCATGTGAGTGACAACACAAGAAGTATTTCATTCACCACTTTGCAGATAACGTGAACGTCGAAGACATAGAAATCTCGATAAGTTCGAAAGAGGTTTGGGGTGCACTACGTGCTCTTGAAACTGTACTTCAGATGGTGTACAAAGATGAATTTGGAGGAGTGAGTTTTCTTCTTGTTGATGACTTGCCTTCGCCCACGTATTTCACTTAGAATATGATATTCAAGGGTTCTGTGGAAGATGAACCATTATTCTCACATCGTGGAATGCTTTGGATACCGGAAGAAATTTCATGCCCGTCGAAACCCTGCGGAAGATGATAGTAGGAGATGTGATATTCAGCACAGTATTTCTGTTTTCAGGATATCATGGCTATGGTTAAAATGAATGTCTTTCATTGGCATATCACAGACGACCAGTCGTTTCCCTTTGTCTCAACCACCTATCCAGAACTGTCAGACAAGGTGAGTTGAGTCAATCAATGTTCAGCCGTTTATTAATTCCGATTCTCGTCCTAATCTGAACAGGGTGCATATCATCCACGAAAGTGTACATATGATGAAATAGAAGTGTCTGATTTATTGGAATTCGCTCGTCTCCGTGGAGTCCGGATCATTCCAGAATTTGATACTCCAGGTAAATAAGTTTGAAGACATTTTCTATGATGTAATTATTCACCAGCTGTGTCCACATGAAATAATATTATGTATGTGTGTCGGTGGTACAGTGTTTAGGATTCTCGCCAACCATGCACATGGTCCGGGGTTCGAGCTCACGCCGACGCACACCTGATATCTATGGTCGGCCTGCAAATTTTGGGCGACCGATATCCACGCTGAAAATTCCACACTTGTACTAAAATAAATATGGTGTGGAATCAAGCTGTAATCAAAAACTAAAGCTAAACTAAATATTTGACTCAGAGTGATAGTTTTCTCAAAATATTTCCGCAAATTCAGCATAGGTTCATGAATTCGACAGAGGCACTGGGTTTGAAACTGTAGTGCGGATTGTTCATGGTATTAAATTTTAAGGTATATTAACTCAATGAGGTGATTAAGTGGATTAATGCTAATGTGCCTGACAATTTCATATTTGACGAAAGCCTCACTCGTTTCTATGTGGAAAGAAAAGACAGCAGTTTTGTTCAAAGCATTGCGTGTTCACGGTTCCGTTTATACTCTTTCAATCGCTAAACATTACCAAGAAATTTATATAGCGTTATTAGAAGACGGAGACTATCTGAAAAATGTGATGTATTGCCGCTATACATTTCGAACAATCTGATCACACATTTACTTGTCAAGTCAATATATATAAAAAGGTTAAATTAAACAAAGTGAGAGAAAAAGGAATTAAGAATAATTAACACAAACGTTTGGTAATCCAATCAAATAAGTATTACCAAGGTAGGTTAAGAGTAATAACAAACTGTTTTTGAATACACAAGGGGGGCTTAAGTCTATGAATAGCTATAGCCTCAGCGTATTTCAGTTAACGCCCTTGACCGTTTTTATAGATGACCTTAAAGGCTGAGTTAACATCAATCTTATGGTTCATCTCGAATAGATGTTTAGCTATAGACGAAGTTGGTAGTCTGAAACCTGCATCTATTGGCTTGTCACAATTTTTCTGTTTTTCTAACCATTTTGAGATATGCTCTCCCACACTCAGGTGCAAAGCGCGATTACTCCTCCCTATGTATGTATGTCCACTCACACACGAAAATTGGTAAATTGTGTGATATGTGATATAACCACTAGTCCACTTTTGAGGTTTGCAGTGAAGCATATTTTTAGCGTTTTCCACAATTACAAGCTGGGTTGCATAGTAGGTTCTACGGATGATTACATTCAACCTTTGCCTCACAATCCTACTGTTTATTTCCCCGTCATATGGTAATTTGATGAAAACCTTTTTCTTAGGGACGGTATGGATTGTAGTTTAGAGACTAGTTGATTTCTACATCTGTTTAAAAATTTCAAAGGATATCCGTTTTCACAAGAGTATCCATTAATATTTTTTCTTTGTTTATAGCATCAGCCGTGAAAATACTCTGAAACCTCTTGAATAGACACTTCACCAAGCCCCTCTTATACTGTAATGGACAAAAGCTGTGAAAATTAAAGTATTGCCCTGTCCGAATAGGCTTTCCGTAGATAGACCGTCTTATTGAGCCATCATTTCTTCAACTCAGAAGTATGTCTAAACATGCCAGCTGTTTGCGACTTTCTTCCTCACATCTAAGACTAATATGAATTTGTACAGAATTAAGGCTGTCTAATAGGCGACTTGCATCTTCATGATCGCCACATATCAAAATGATATCATCTACATATCTCCTATAGAAGGACAATTAAGAAATTAAATCAAGGCAAAAGTCTAAAAATAAGACGTGCGAAACGTCCGCTAACAAAGGTCCTAATGGACTCCCCATAGCATCACCATCCACTTGTCGAAAATGTTCACCTTCAAACGTGAAATGGACGTTGTCAGTACATAATAATAATAAATCTTTCAAATAAGTTAAAGGGAAAGGGAATGAAAAGCAACTAGAAGATATATAGTCACAAAGAATATCAACAGTCTTAACTAATGGTACATTAGTAAACAAAGAATTACCATCAAATGAATACATTTTCCTATCTTTTATGTTCATGTCTACAAGACAGTGAACAAGTTCAAATGTATCTTTCAAAGTAAACTTACATAATCCATTGCATACTGGACTAGAAATATCGACTAGCCATTTTGCTAATTTATGTGTAGGAGAGTTACACATTGATAGAATTCGACGTAATGGATTATCTTTGTTTGAAGGAATGCACTTCGTGCGTATTCACAGGAAAAGAAATAACAATCGATTTCAAATGGTGAGTGGTATGGAGTGTTGACTGGTGAAAGGTCACGCCATTTTTTATCTAAGTAATATTGTCCTTCTAAAAGTTGTCAAAGTGATCTTCACTGGTTGTCACAATACTTCCTTGTAGCACATACATTGTCATGGGGAAAAGCATATCCAGACTTACTAACAAGATGTTATGACGACTCTAAGCCAAATGGAAAATTGGGTCCACTGAATCCAGCCAATGGTTCTACATTTGATTTTCTGAAGAATCTGTTTACAGAAGTCACCAGCCGATTTCATGATAAATATATTCATCTTGGAGGCAATGGGATAGATGTCACCTGTTGGTGAGTTTACTCATGTTTTATTTTACATTTCTTTGAGGAGACACGTTAAGACATCACGAAATTCTCAAATTGTTCTGACGGAAAATGTTTTCTGGTTTCAAATGACAACAGGTTGAATTCGGCTTATTTAGTATATTTCATGACTACTTAAGCGTTAGATGTTTGTTGGAATCTCAGCCAAGCTAAAATGAATGATTCTCAGGTTTCGCTCGTCGTACACTTCCAAACCTCGTGAGAAATGTAGTTGAAATTAAAATAATAAAGGTATATATAAAACATACAGTTTGTCTGTACAACTCTTGTCCAGTAATCTCTAAGTCATCATTAGTCATCAAAAACAGTACTGTATGCATTGTGTATGGCACTTGACAGAATAAATCTCAAGGATTATTATTAGCCTATATATGTTATTATACATCGTAAACAATGTATGGTGCGTTTTGTATCAGCCTTCAATAAAACTGTTTGAATAAAGGTCATGGTAAACTGGTGTTAAGCAAGGGAATATGAACCAAACAAAATGAGTGTGAATGTGTGAATAATTGCAGATCATTTGTCAGCATATTTCAAATAAAATGAAACGGTGTTAATGTTGTTGGCAATTGTGAGTCAATAATGTTTGATTCGAGGTCTTCAGTTACACAAATCCCTAATGAAACCACCGACAGTTTCAATAAAACGTCAATAAGATGTCACACTAGTTACTAGTGTCAAATCAGGCATAAACACATTGTATCTTATATGATACATACAATCAGGATCATATATTAGGCATGAAGATTAGTGATTCACATCTATACTACTTATTGATCAAGACCTGTCATGCGTCATAGCAGATGTGATGGTATCATCTTAACTAACTGATTGATATGACATCCTTGTATCTAATATCATTAATAAATTATGAAATAATTCATTCCTGTTGATGACATCATTGGCGACTGAACTGCAGAAGAGAATTATGCCATATTATTTGTTTTCTGAATGTCATACACGACTTCACTATGAGGACGTTACTTCACTTTCAACACAAGCACGACTTAAATGAACTAGTTCATTTCCATGATTCTACTTTATTTCCTCCAATATTTCTTGATCTTTCTATATCAATCAATCAATTTTAATCTTATGTTCTATATTCTTTTGAACAATATTACCAATATGAATACTCTGTTCAACTGTTTCTACTTGCACTGTGTGTAGAGAGAGAGAGAGAATCAGATGTAATACATGCTGTACTATATGCTGAAAATTCCACACTGTATCAGAATTGCTGTTTGGAAGAAAGTCATTAATACTGTTATTGTTATCTTGAACTAATTTGATGGCTTCTCATAGTACAGGATTATTTCTTCTTCTCACTGTCAACACATTCACGGAACATTGAGTAATTCTGTACTCATCGATTTTATACTCCTCCTCCAAATGGCTGAAACGAAAAGTCCTCAACTAAAGTTTTTGTAGAATCCACATTTCACTCAAACAGTCAGAAATATGAAGTGAAGAAATGACACATCTGTGGGTGATTCTAATTAATCTATTGGTTCTCTACAAAATAGTGTGATATGGTCACTCAGAGGTGGTTAGCGGTTAAAGAGACTCCAAGGATGAAATGGGCAACCAAGTAGGAACGACGTCTTCTTCAGGAATTTTATGGCGTTGTGATTCATCAATGCCCTAACGTGTATCTGACTAGCTTTCTCCGCTTCGCTTGCCCATGCCGTTCTTTTGAAAATAAACGCTAAAAACATGAATTCGTTTTCTGCAATAACGCAGGCTATCAGTCAGTGATTTGAAGAAGTATTTTGATAGACAATTCGGTTTCTAAAAATCACTGACGAAAGACATGGGAAAATTCAACTTATTGTGTTTCTGTGCTTTTTTTTAGGATTTCGAATCCAAAATAGTTGAATTCATGCAAAACATGGGTTCTCTGGTAATTCTTCACAGTTAGTAAATTATTACGCGTCAAAACTTGTCGAAATTGTCAAAAGTGTTGCTCACCGAAATCCTTCGATTACACCTATTTTATATCAAGAGGTTTTAGATCACGGATTTCAGGTAAGTGTTGGGAGATGCGTTTAGTAGTAATTGTTTTATCTACACACAACACTATCAGATGTGCTTACTTCACTAGGTGGGTTGTGATTCAGTAAACGCCTATTATTCACAAACATTTTAGAGTATTAGCATGACTTTATCGCCTTGTTTGTTCACAGTGACTCTTTCTCATTTCATGATTCCAATGGTGCGAATATTTCTCAGATTCCGGTCATAGGTAGTGTATTCTATTTTTGCACTTATCCGATGTCGGTTATATTCATGAATAGCGATTGGATGACCAACTGTGAGTGGTTAACTGGATTTCTGGCTCATCAGCCACTGCTTAGCCATGAAAAAGAGAAAGGTTGATTGTTAGGCTGGAAACCTCACTCTTTTAAAAAATTTAAGTCATCGCTACGATAACTTTTATGCCCAGGAAAAATATTTAAAAAATTCCTCTTTCCTTGCTGGAATATAGAAGAAATATTTTCGGATGAACTGCTCCTGTGAGTGAGAGCCTTCACTAGACCACTCAACCAAAGTGTCACCTTTCAAGCATAATCATGAGGACACGAACTGTTCTCACCCTGTCTGAGGTTGCTCAGAATGCAGATTGAACAAGGCGTGTTATGACACTGTAGGAAATCTGCGAACACAGGTGAAATGGAATTGAAATCTCTGAATTCACAACTGCAGAGTTATTAATCTAGTCAAATCACTCCGATGACAACAACAAGTACGCTGAGAGTATGTTAACCACATTATTACCGAATACATAGAAAGCTCTCATGAGCTGAACACTGATCTCCTGAAAGAATGTGACTGCAAGATTTCAATCAAAAAGAAGAGAAACTGCAGTTATACAGTGATCTGTACCCAGAAGCAACACAGAAGGAGGACGTCTACAGACATGTGCAGACAGTAACGGACAAGAACCCACCCAGGTTTTGTCGAGAAAGTTATACAACATGGTTAAGTATAATAAATCAGGCTGAATTGTCATAATCTGACCAAACGGAACAGATCAATCTTTGTGCTTGACTTGGAATCTCCGCACTACATTCGCTGATTTGAGTTATTTGATCCCATTGTGGAAAATAAATTATTAAGCCACCAGAGGCAGTTTCATCTATTAAACAGTTGTGGATTTTCTACTTATTGAACCAATTCATTTGGTTTTCTAAGACATTTAAGGTGTTAGATGACACCAGGTGTTAATGCCTCAGTCTCAGTCCCACTGGTAGTGATTTTATTCACTGAAGCGGGGATACATCTAGTCGACAATTAAAGATGAAGTACGTTTCACGTTCTTCACCGCTATGAATTATATTGAATCGGTATTCATTTCATATCTGCCACTGTGCGTCAGCGGCACAGCTATTGGGAGGTTCACCGATCGTGCCCATGGTTCGTGGTTAGATCGCTTGCCGATGCACACCTGCTATCATTGGTCAACTTGCTAAATTCGGGTTACTGATATCACCTCCCGATAACCACATTGCTGAACCGAAATACTGTGTGAAGACAAGTTATGATAAAAAAATTTGAAAATACAGCAGTAGCGAGCGCCAAATCTGAATTTTTTCCAAAGATAAGCGTTAGACATCTCAGATAGCTAAGAAATTCCTCATTGCAATCACCGCTTAATCGAAATCTCCCATAATTTGAATAAAGTGCCTCTCACTTTTTAGATTAGAATCTGAACGTAGATTTGCCTCGTTGAAAGACGTTTGTATTCGTTCGACAAACAGCCAGTAATTGTATAAATGTTTGGTTCCGTCTTACAGAGTGAGGAAAGTCCAGTTATTCATGTTTGGAGAACCATAGGCTCGAAAGGATATACAAGGAAGGCTACCGAGAACAAATTCAACGTCATAGTTACTGGTGATTGGAATTTAGATCTCTGGGAGTTTATTCATTTACATAACGAATTTGATTGGACAAAATACTACCAACAAGATATCAGAGACTTTGGAGGTTAGTTGATTTGCCGTATGGTTTGACAGGAATAGTGTCACTGACCAAACTAATGTGTTGGCATTATCCATTGGATTTGCTGAATTTTGAGCTTGCTTGTCATCTAACAATGTGAATTTGTAAGTTATTCGAAATTGAACAGTATGAGATAATATAATTCACAACTAAGGATTCTTACGTTTAGGAATTTAATATTAACAAAGAGAATTTGTAGGTAATTTGGATAGTGTTAGTGTTTTGTATTATGTGAACTGGGTGGTTCAACTGAAGATTCAGAAACACTGAACAAGAACATCCTTAAAAGCAATCGTTTAGTAATGCATCTAGATCTGATGAAGCATGCGTGGGCCACGATGGCGAATATGTCACAAATAGGACCTTACATGCAACAAAGAATGTGTGTACCTTCGAAGGAGTGCTCAAAAGTGGGTTGGATGAAAAG
Organism: Trichobilharzia regenti; assembly: GCA_944472135.2. Lineage (NCBI taxonomy): Eukaryota > Metazoa > Platyhelminthes > Trematoda > Strigeidida > Schistosomatidae > Trichobilharzia > Trichobilharzia regenti. The sequence continues at coordinate 94,630,771 of OX235265.1, forward strand.
ATAGATGGTCTGAATTTCATAGCGTTAGAATCAAAATAATCCTGAATAATCGGCACTCGTGACTAAAACGTTTAGCTTGCGTAGTTTCAACCGAAACTTGATAAGAAAGAATTATTTTATGTACGCGTCAGCTGTAGGACTGATGATTAGTGACCTCAATACTAGTAGTGGTTCGTCAATTACTTCCGATTGTCAGAACCCACGTAAATGAAGTTGGAAGGATGAGACACTCCGCCTCAACAATTCGCCTGCATTATTCAATAGTACATCATTTATGAATACCACTTACTTCGGAGGGTTAAGTTAACAAGTGAGCAAACATATTGGTTTGAATGAAGCTGGTCTTCCGGATTGTCCGACTGAATTACCATCAGTATCCTGAACGAGACCGTATGGTTTGATTTATCCATTCTGATTTAATCCTGTCTCAGGTTAGTTTTGCTGTTATGTGACTATTTGAGATCGTTTTGAGGTGTTAAATACGAATAAGGCATTGAATGTATTTTGAAGAAGGGGTATCTTTTATTCTTGGGAGACCGATCCAACTTTTTCACTGGGACCCAATCCAATGGCCCACAAATTCTAACTTCTTGTCCTAACGACTTGCCCTATTCAGGTAGGTAGTTACCTGGGGTTCTAGTGAGAAGTCGTGACCAGTAGGGTGCAGCAAGTCGGATGCGAGGACGAATACTCGTCGAAGATATTGGCTGGGGTCGCGCTATGTCGTGAATTGAAAGAAGTTAGAATTCGTGAGCAGCTGGATCGGGTCCCAGTGGATTAATGGTAAACAAGGTCGCTCGCCTTGTAACCAGAGGGTCCTGGGTTCGACTCCCGGTAGGTGCACACTGATGAAGAGTCCCAAACTAGGACGAAACAGCTGTCCAGTACTCCCAGATTTTCCAATGGTTCTCTAAATAATGTCAGCTCATGATGAAAATCCTGTGAAATTATTTGTGTTGAAAATCCGAATTTTGTTGTTTATGCAAAGTATATCATAGTGGTGAAGCTCTGCCTAGCCTTTCTGAAGCTTAGAAAGTAGCACACTCTTAATTAGTTATTTAACTAGCCATTTCTAAATCAAAACTCAATGTCTAAATTTATTGGTGTTGACGATTTGTCTCATTCAGCAGATGGCAACACATCAAACCTTAACATATGAAACCATCTGAATTGCAAATGTTTCCTTCACTAGTTAACTCGGGATATCTGAATTTGAAGATTACACTGATCGTCATTCAGTCTATTAACTTCCTTCGATGATAATAATAATTACCATGTCTTTTACAGGCACAGACGAGGAGGCATCATTAGTCATTGGCGGTGAAGCTATATTGTGGGGCACAAGTGTGGATGAGACCAATGCGATCACTGTTGCATGGTAAGTATCGTTTGTGAATCCCACAGTGCACTTCTCATGCTATCAGCTTTCAATCACTTAACAAAATGGTTTGAGTTGGGTTAGGGGTAAATGAACTAAGTGTATATAGAGATTTTTGAGTTGACAAGACAACTGAGTGAAAATGTCACTTGGGACAGAAAATGACAAAGTAGCTCAGTGCTGAGTCTCTGCCAGAATATGAGCATTCAATAACATCCCTTCAGGTTCAGATGAAACAGGATGGACAGATCGATGGAACTGCATCGTTAGTCAATCTTGAAACAATTATCATAAAGATGAATTGTGATTTTCACTACTCCTATGACTCTCTTCAAGATATCGCGTATATTACCAGTCACTATGTTTGAATGTCAACCGCTGAGGATGGAGCTGAAGGTCCTACTGGTTTCGATATCAAATGATCATTACTGAATTTTCAGGCTAAATTGACTCCGGCCTCTATCAGACTTACATCTTTTCATCAACGAATGGCGCAGCTGGGCAGATATCGAGTGATACGCCTTCGAATATGCTTCAAACGCGAGACTCATACATGAAATGATGAAGGGAGCCATCCAGTTTATGACAGACCGATTTTTGAATAGCCTGACAAAAATGTTTAGTGTGACCTTATTTTTCTTGCTTTATTTATTACAACGAAGTATCTTCTCTCACTTCTGTGACATATATTTGTAGGCCCAGAGGTGCCGCTGTAGCTGAAAGATTATGGTCGAAAAACCCTGAGGCAATTGAAGAATTCTCACAACGAATTGGTGAGCTTCGATGCAGAATGGTCTAGTGAGTCCTTGTATTCTTATATTCACGCGTAATTCATTGAAGCAGGTGGAAGTAAATAGACATTTCATGCATATTCAGAAGTTATACTGTGATATGTTTTTGCCATGGTAATACTCAACGTTATTTTATACATTTCTTTCACTGCCGAGTCGCACTTTGCATTGTATCTTGACCCCGCTGGAAGTTATGTGACGTCCATTTTTGTTTCTAACGAAGAATCTGATCTTACTTCATTTTAGTTGCATATAATATTAGCACAAGCATGGAAATTAGAAAATTTGACCAGCCGCGGTTATTTCAGTATTGCATGGTTAATTCGAATGTAAAATTCAAAGATTAGTTAGATTAGTTCATAGGAAAGTGAAGTCCACCAAACGAGTCTACCTCCTGGGATGTATTAAATATCTTAGAGCTCTTCACTGCACGTGCCGAATGTTGTCTAAGTGCCAGTGAATGCTGAAATTTAACCCTTAATTAATGATTCATTTGCTGGTTTCGACTCTGAAACTGTCAACAAACCACCTAACTCGATAAAAGCAATCTGAAGACAAAACACATAGGTGAGCAAAGAGGCTCTTTTCGGTGAGTACATTCTCCAGGTTAGATGTAAAATCGTATTTATATACATTTCTTCTCATTGAAGGGTAGCAAGAAAAGTGATTGGTTGTAGATATTTGTCAATGCATGTGAAGAATTCAAAAAGTGTATCAGAGAAAAGGTATAAGAGTTATGTGACCAGATAACTAGCTTGCTAGGCTACTAGCTTATTAGTTTTCTTGCCGGTCCTAAGCCCGGATAAAGAGGGAGGGTTGGGGCGTGGTGCAAGCAACTCCACCCCTGTAAAACAACCAAATCGCTACAGAAACTTCAACGAATAAATATATTAAAAATTCTAAAAACATAAACAATAGCCTTATTTTTCGCTGGAATCGGGGAAGCGAAATGACGTAGGCTGGTGAAAGCCTTCGGGAAGCCAGTCAGCCGATTTGCCTTCTTTCGATGAAAGCTAAAGTAAGGATGGGTACCTACAATGTTCGCACAATGTACGAAACTGGAAAGGCTGCCCAGATAGCCGCTGAAATGAGAAGGTACACAATAGAAGTGTTGGGAATCTGCGAGAGCAGATGGAACGGAACTGGAAGGTGCCAACTACCTACTGGAGAGACAGTAATCTATTCCGGCCACCCAGAGGACAACCACGAGCACACCGATGGAGTGGCCATCATGATGTCACCAACAGCAGCCAAAGCTCTCATGCAGTGGGAACCAATCTCCTCCAGGATAATGACAGCCAGGTTCAACTCAAAAGGAAGGAAAGTTACAGTCATTCAATGTTGTGCGCCTACAAACGTCTCAGAACACGAAAAGAAGGAGGCTTTCTACAGACAACTACAAGCAATAATGGACAACGCCCCAAATGGGGATATCAAAATCCTGATGGGCGACATAAATGCGAAGCTTGGAGGAGACAACACAGGAAGAGAACGACAATGGTGAACTCTTCTCAGACTTCTGCGCCTTCAATGATTTGGTGATTGGTGGTAGTGTGTTCAAACACAAGGATATACACAAGACGACATGGATTTCACCAGATGGAAACACCAAAAACCAAATAGACTTCATCTCAATTTCAAGAAAGTGGAGACGAAGCCTACTGGACACAAGGTCAAGGAGAGGAGTAGATGTGGGTTCAGACCACTATCTAGTATAAGGGACTTTCAAGGTGAAGTTAAAAGCCTCGAGGATAGCTGGGATAGGCCACAATGCAAGTTCAACACTCAATTACTGAAGGACACAACCACAAAGGACACTTTCACTGCAACTGTCAGAGCAAAGCAGGAAACACTACGCGACATCACTGAAGAATCATGCGTGGAAGAACATTGGAAGTCTCTGAAGGCGATTCTAAACGAAACGTGTTCAACGGTTCTAGGAAGAAAGAAGAGACAAGACAAGCAATGGCTCTCAACGGATACTTGGAAGCTAATAGAAGAGAGGAGAATGGTGAAAGAGAAAATAATTCAATGCTAAGACGGACAAAAGGAGGAGACGCTGAGCTCAACTTACACAGCACTGGACAAAGAAGTGAAGAAAAGTGCTAGGAAGGACAAAAGACAATTCTACGACAACCTCGCCACTGAAGCTGAGAAGGCAGCATGCAAAAGGGACCTGAGGACACTATATCAGATAACCAAATCTATCCGGGAAGAGATCAACACAAGCGAAACCTATAAAAGACAGCCAAAGGAACCCAATTACGAAGGAAGAAAAACAGATTAAACAATGGGCGGATCACTTCAAAAGACTCTTGAACCGACCATCACCTGCAACCCGTCCAGAAATACCAACAACAGCGCGCACACAACTGCAAGTTGACACCAATCCTCCAACGAGAGCTGAAGTCTTGAATGCAATCAAGCTTCTGAAAGCTGGAAAAGCAGCTGGACCAGATGGAATACCCCCTGAAGCACTAAAAGCGGACCCAGAGACCACAGCAGACATGCTGACTCCATTATTGCAAAAGGTCTGGAAGGAGGGAAAGGTGCCTACTGAAAGAGGTTACTTCATTCACTTATCTAGGGAGCATTGTCACAACTACAGGAGGAACGGACGAAGATATCAAATCGACCGAAAATCGGGAAGGCGAGTGAGAAACACATTCATCAACCTGAAACCAATGTGGAAAACCAATCTTCGTCACTCAGCATCAACAACAAAATTCGGTCGCATTTTCAATACAAACGTCAAGTCAGTCAGTTCTTCTATACGGATCAGAAACTTGGAGGGTCACAACGAATATTTCCAAAAGGTTGCAGACCTTTATTAACAGTTTTCTTCGCTCTATACTGAAGATCAGATGGCCGGGCCGGAAAGAATCACCAACAAGAAACCAACTATGGGAACAAACAAAACAAGAACAAACCAATCGCCCAACAAATATACAGGAGAAAGTTGAGATGGATTGGACACTCACTCGCTGAGGATGCCGTTGGGTGACATCGCGCGTCAGTCACTCGAGTGGAACCCGAAAGGGAAGCGGCGTATGGGACGTCAGTGCAAGGGTGACATGGAGGAGATCGTGTGAAGAGGAGTTGAAAGAGTATGAACTAACATGGATGCAGGTGAAAAGTATAGCAGAAGACAGAAGCAAGTGGAGACGTGCAGTTGAAGCCCTATGTTCCACTAAGAACCCAAGGGAGCAATAAATAAATAACAATACAAATTATTTAATCCATTTGCACAAAGAAACGAAGGAATATACTGAGTTACGTAAGAGTCCTAAAGACATACAGGAATAAAAGTCAAAAGCATACGAACTAAATTCAAGTGAGAAGAAATCAACACGGTTGTTACCATGATATTAGATATGATTGGCTAACTTCCTTTTGTACGCACATCTCCGGTTTTTCTTACTGAATGGCTATGGCTTCAGCAATGGAAAGGAGAAGACAGCGTTTTGTTATTGATAGGTTGTTCTTCACTTCGCAAGTAACTTTGAAGGAGCCGTTTGCTGAGATGGAATGGCCAGTGCTCGCTAGATAGTGGAATATCGTACTCCTTAAGAGAGAACTAATTGCTTCCTTAAAGCATGTGCGGGATAGTGTTCTCGAACCTTTTCAGGCAGGATATGGGTCGAACGAATAATGTATCTGGCTCCCAAAGAGTAGGTAAACTGATATATGCACACAGAACATAACAATTTAACGAAGAGCATCTAGATTTTTATACGCATTATTGCTGTCTACCAATACTAGTTATTCAATGTGTGAAACAACAAAGCTGATTTTCAATTCCGATATATTTATTTGACGATTTATTTCAGTAACAACATAGAAGCTCATCCAGTCAACGGTCCAGGTTTCTGCCCAACTAAAATTTTGAGAACATGAACAAACTGGAGACAGTGAATGAAGATTGCTACTTGCCTTTTTGTGCTTCAGAGTTTTATTGATTTCTATCTTGTTAAAATGAAATTTCTAAATATTTTCAATATCCACTGAAATACACTCTTTTGAAAGAAGTAACTTTTGGCTGTCTGAGTGAGTACAGGCTTTGCGAGTTCGCTTTCTACAACAAGGTGAACATTACTTCAGCAAACTATTTGTTAGTCGGCGCTGTATGAACGCCTATGAATGGTCAGTGTAGTCCATGTCTAACTCACAGCTTCACTGCCACATCTTCACATCTTCACTATTTGAGGAAATGGTGTTGGATGCTTGTTGAAGCCATCTTCACAGCATACTTAGGCCACATATATTTCATTCTGAATTTTCGTCGAGCGGCAGACTGTTGGCTGTTTTGCTGTAATGGTTACTTCATGCTTATTCTTTCCGACTGGTCATCTGATCTTAAGTGTAGAACGGAGGCAGTTGTTGATGAAAGTCCGCATACGGCTGGAAATGCTTTTGTGAAACATGCTTCAACTTCTCGAACCATATATCAGCACTGCCTTAAGGTTTGTGTTAGGAATTCGAATGTTGTTCCAATCCCGAATGGCATAGATAGTTACACCGATTTTCGGAGTAATGAATTCCTATTTCGCCTCCTCGACTCCATCTTATGTAGCCTCGTCCATGCCATCCATGGACGAAATGATGCTGCTTGAGTAAGATCATTGAACTAGGAGTGTCTCTTTACATTGCTGTAGCTGATGATGATTAGTGCTTTCGCCAGGTATCTTCACCACCACCTCATTTAAAACGCTTGCTTCAATTCCACTGCTATCTCTGTCAACCTCTCGGTTAGGCTAGAATTTGGCCACTGAGATTGCGTATAATTTCATCTGATAAAAACAAACAGTGATGCCGTTTTATTTACGAATGGTGTATAGAGCACAATGTTCTGTTCATGATGTTATCGATTTGCCCAGATAAAGTTTTCAGACTCAATTTTACATTTCCATTACATGTCATTCTTTGATTTTACTGCCAATAATATTCTACTTATTGCCGCTTCTAGTACTCAGTCATCCTTGTGACGAGTGTTTGGCGTAGATTCCAGGGATGAAGACTCAGTGGTGAACCACTGCCTTTACCAAAATGTATCGCTTTTAGAACTGCGTCAACACACTATGGGATTATGTATTAGTGCATGCACTACCATTCCTAAATTTCCTCTTAGCTATTCATGTTCCTAAATTCAGTCATTCTGCACTTAGCTTAATTCCCATGTCCTGAATACCTGAGTTTATACAATTCTGATAGATTCACTTATGTGGGTGAGCTGTCAGTTGTTGCAAGGCACTAAAGCGATCAAATTATTTTGTCGAATTGTGATCTCCCCACGTATACTCCTTTCAATCTGCTCGTTGAATTTCATGATATGGTGTAGTTTGTGCATATCTACTATTGAGTTGCTTTTCCAATAACTATGTTCGCTTCCTTTTTTAAGAGCCATTACATCCGATTCCTCTAGTTCCCTAGAATCTGAATTCCCCTTTCAGTGTGGAGTATATTTCCATTGTATCCACTATAGAATTTCCTTCACTGAAACGCATTTTGAATAAACTTTACATAAACATTTGAACTCATGACAGGGTACAGTTGTGAGTGTTTAATTTTCGTAATCAATATAGAAAAGTTGTGAGGATGTATAAGAAGATAGAATGTTTTACGACATGAATTTGTTAATATGCGTCATTGTGTTGACAGTTTCTACTACACTGACAGCGTAAGACACATCAAAGCTGAGTTTCTGACTATGATTAACTATATCACGCCGCATACACTGGGGAATTCGATGAGGGGAGCCTCCATCTGACCCACAAGTAAGTGATATCAAATATGAATTTCTCAGTGCATTTATACACCATCTTGCACAAACTCGAAGTATCATGGCGAGATAGGCAGAACTCGTGGAGAAACCGTGAGAGAGGAGTTATTATTATTATATCCTTTAAGTCCTAGAGGAACAAAAGGCTTCAGCTGCGCATCTCCATTGCCTTCGGTTTTCTGCCAACTCGAGCAATGGCTTGTCTAGTGATGTCACTTGATGGTTTCCTCAGAGTATGGCCAATCCATCTCCATGTCTCCCTGCTTATTTGTTTCACAATCGGTTCCTGGTTGCTTCACTCACTGCCAGAGATCCCTGTTTCTGATCTTTTCTGGCTGGTCATCTGATCTTGAGCATTGAGCGAAGACAACTGTTAATGAAGGTTTGAAGTTTGTTGGAGATGCTCTTCATGACGCGCCAAGTCTCTGATCTCTACAGTGAGTGGCACTGACTGACTTCACATTAGAGTTGAAAATCCGGATCTTATTTTTGATGGTGAGTGCTGTTGACCTCCACACAGACTAAAGAGAAATGAAAGCTAGTCTTGCTTTCATATCTTCGTCGGTTTGGCATGTAGTGGGAACGATGTCTTACAGGTCGGTAGGTAAAGGAGGTTGTTACTTTCAGGTTCCTCCCATTTATGCCGGCTGATTGTTGTCTGTTGTTGTTGTTGCTGTTGGCCAGGAAACTTCGACACCTCTGTTTTCTCTATGTTCACCAGGAGTCCTATCCTTGATGCTTCTTCTGCCAACTTGTTGCTTTTCAATTGCATATCTTCCAGTTTGTGGTAAATCAGATATATATCACCGGCGAAGTCCACATCCTCCAAGTCTATTGTGTGAGTCCATTTTATGCCTGTTCCCTCGTTGGTTGCCGTTGTCTGTCGCATTATCCAATCTACTGCAATCAGGAAAATCATTGGCGATAGTAGGCAGCCAGCTTGTCTTGTTTCCGTCTTCACTTCGAAGGATTCTGTAAGTTTCCCGTTGTGGATTACTTGGCATGCAGCATTGTCGTATAACTATTGAATGAGATGTATAATTGTCGATGGGACCCCGTTGTAGCGAAGTAGTTTCCAAATGGCCTCTCGATCGACGCTGTCGAAGGCCTTCTCAAAGTCGATGAAGTTGAGATAGAGAGGTGACTGTCATTCCAAGATTTGTTCAATGATGCTCCGTAGTGTGGCGAATCGATCAATACATGATTTGTTTCTCCTGAATCAAGTTTGTTCCAGGGGAAGGTTTACATCCAGGGAAACTTGTTTGATTTTCTCCAGGATGATGGGCCTTAGTATTTTGCTTGAGATGGACAGGGGCATACTTCCGCGCCAGTTCTTGTGTTGACTTCAGTCTCCTTTCTTTGGTAGCTTGAATAAGTATCCTTTCTTCCAATATTCAGGTACTTTGCACTATTTCCACACCTTCTGCAGCAATGGCAACATCAAGTCCGCTGTAGTCTTTAGGTCTATTTTGGATGCTTCTGCTGAGATTCCATCTGGTCCTACTGCTTTTCCGGCTCTTAGCATCTTGATTGCATTCAGGACTTCTGTCCTCGTTTGGAAGTTGATGTTCACTGGTAGTTCTGCTTAAGTTGTAGGTATCGTTGGGTGCGTTGTAGGTGACGGTCGATTTAGAAGTCTTTCCAAGTGTTCAGCCCAGTGTTTTCTTTGCTCCACCTCTTTGGCTTTCCATTGTCGTCCTTTATTGGCTTAATCTGTGTCGAACGTTTGCCCGATAGGTGCCTAGTTGTTTGGTAGAGTGTGGCGAGGTCTTCTTTGCCTGCAGCTTGTTCCGCTTCACTTTCCATGGTTTCATAATATTTTTTTGTCTTCCCTGGCACTCTTCTTCACTCTTTTGTTCAGTGTATTGTAGCTTGCATTCAACTCCTGTTTTTGTTGCTCGTCAGTGCACTGGATAATCTTTTGTTTCACTGTCCTTCTCTCTTCTATTAGTTTCCAGGTGTCCGTAGTGAGCCACTGTTTGTCCTGTCTCCTCTTTCTGCCTAGAACCTCCATTCAGGTTTGACTCCACACCGTATTCAAGTTGTTCCAGTGCTTTTTGATGCCAACCTCTTCGCTAGTGTTGATTTGTGTCTCGGCTTTTTAGCTTATGTTTGCAATGAAGATGTCCTTTGTATCCTGGTTCTTCAGTTTTTGAGTGTTGAACTTGGCTTGTGATTTATCTGCAGCTCTTGTTTCCCTGAAAGCTTTTCATTTGATTTGGGTTGTCCCTTGTACGAGATAGTGGTCTGAGCCAACGTCTGCTCCTCTTCTTGCTTTTGTGTCCAGTAGGCTGCGCCTCCACTTCCTTGAGCAGCATTGAGATGAAGTCAATTTCGTTTTTGGTTTGCCCATCTGGTGACACCCATGTAGCCTTGTGGATAGCCTTGTGTTTGTATACTCTGCCACCAATCACTAGTTCAGTGAAGGCGCAGAAGTCGGCGAAGAGTTCTCCGTTTTCATTCATTTCTCCGAGAACTTCCCTACCCATGATGAGTTTCCTTGCTGTGTTGTCTGGTCCCAGTTTGGTGTTCATGTCTCCCATTAGTATGTTGATGTCACCAGCTGGAGTATTGTCCATTGTTGCCTGTAGTTGTCTGTAGAATTCTTCTTTCTTTCCGAGGTCAGCGTTGTTTGTGGGTGCATAGCATTGTACAGCTGACGCATTTCTTCCTTGGGATTTGAATCTGACGATCATTAACCTGGGCGAGATCGCTTCCAATTACATCAAGGCCTTCGTTGCCGTTGGTGACATCATAATATCTACGCCCCCGGTGTGCGAGTAATTATCTTCTGTGTGACCGGAGTAGATCACTGACTCACCTGTTGACAGTTTGGTGAGTCCTCTCCCATTCCATCTGCTTTCACATATTCCTAGCACTTGGATTCCGTATCTTTTCATCTCGGTTGCGATCTGGGAAGCTTTCCAATCTCGTACATATTGCGGACGTTCCATGTTCCCACGGAGACTTTTTCTTTTGGCGCAAGACGATTCATCGGACTGCAGTTTCTGTAGCAATTTTGTTTACAGGGTGTGGTTGCCAGCCTCATGCCTGAGAAAGGGATTGTTACATTAAGACACAGTTTAGAGAGGAGCGACTTTGTAGGTTTCTCCCCATAAAACCGGAGAACAAGGAATAAAGTAATCAGAACAACACCAGCAAAAGGAAAACATTTCACAGCAAAAAGGGTAACAAGCGACAACAACAACAAAAATGTCACAGTTAAGCACAGTTAACCAAAATGATAGAAAAATCAGAGACTCACTGATTTGAGGCAACTTGAACATGTAAATCCAACAATATATACAGTTATGGATATTAGATAGTCATTGACAGTCACATTACATCAAACATATAGTCATAGGTATTATCTGTCAACAAAATTATATCCACAGATTCAGTGTCCGAAAGGCAATTAATTACAATATGTTTCGCAGTTTTTTGGTAAGAAGCTGCACAGAAATAAGAGTTTTATATAACTGCGTTAATGTAACGTAGTAATCAAGAAGCGCGTCAAGGTAATAAGAGGGAGGAGCTACCTTATTAATATCAAGTATTTGGCACACAACCACGTATGTCTAAATCTTTTCACTGACAATATAGATCGCATCATCAATAAGTGTCATCCAAAACATTCAAATCAATATTCTGGCTGTACACAACAGATATGCATCTCCTAACGGACTGCAGTTGCCAAGGTATGACCACTATGTGGAATTCACTACTCCCACCCTTTCAGCTTATATATAGATAGTTTGTGGGATTTAATTCTTGTGACAAATCTTGCCTAGATTAACTGTTCAATTAGAATGCTGTCCAAATTACTGGTCGTCTAGTTAAAGCATCAGATTTGGGATCCATGACTAATGATGACAAGTATTGTGTTTCCTTAGGAGTCATCTCATGACAGATTCTAACAGTAGAATTATTCGTGTTCCTTGAAGTGTACGAGAAATTCGGCGATCGAATTTTCACTCATCTCACAGCAAAAGTTAAAGAATGACTTTATCACACGGGAATTTAAAATTAGGTTTTTATTGAAAAAAAGGACTAGCATGCATTTTCACTGAAATGTTGAATGTTACCATACATAAGCACTACTTTATATATTAGCTCAGCATAGGTATTTCCTGTGCTACAAAACACCGTTTACCGTATTTTTTAATGACGATGAATCCTCATATATGCGTACATGACAGACGCCAGCTTACTGATAAAAACAATTCGTTTTGTTTTCTTTGCTGAAATACGACTTTTTGAATGTTCCAGACATTCACACTACGAAAATAAATTAAATGTGGTGTACTGGTGCAGGAGAATGACTGATATAATCTTCGTTTGCTGACTTAATGCCATGCTGTTCATATTCCTAACCATCCATGTTAACCTAAGAACTTTCAGATTATTCAGATTCACTCGGTTTGATTGCTTGACGAAGAATGACAGTGAATATCGATAGATTAAATCGCTGAAAAAAGGCTGACTGAACCAACAGTTTTGTCCACTGAAATGAACCATAAATCAATGAAATGTGGAGAGATAGATATTCTTCTACAGTGAAACTGTATAACAGTATTTTGTAATGGTTTGTGAGAGTGTATGCGTGATCTCCGTACTGGGTTGCTTCTATCTACGAGACTTGTAAGTAATAGAAGGAGGAACTCCTGAATGTGGTTTTATCTCTTTTTGAGGAAGACATTTTCTGAACTTTGGTGTGTGTGAGTGGCTTTTACGAAGACCACCTGTATTATATACTTCGTTGCTGGCAGAACAGGAGTGACTTTGTGTGTGACATGCTTGTAAATTTGCATGCAGCTGTTATTGCAAAATCATTTCAAATAACACACAAAGGATGCTTATATTTTGATGTTACACAATCCGACACAACAGTTGTTTTGTATTTCCCTATAGCATGATTTTGTGTAAACTACTTGGTTCATTGAACAAGAACCAATGTCTAGCTTCTTCATTCAGCACATTTATTCAAAGTAAGGAATGAATCGAATGGAATCTGTCCCATCTCTGCTTGTTCAGTCAACCCTGTTCGTGTTATGCATTTTGAAATGACTTGAAGGTGAGATGCACTCTTTTTCTTCATATTTTCATAATGAATGAATCAAAATGGTAATTTGAAGTAGCTCATTTTGAACGTGTTTCTGTGAACTATGCCTAATAGGAAATAAATCAAAGCGCAAACGTTGAATTCCTTCATAATCTGAACGATTACAGAATGCACAAGTGGCTGTGAAAGTCTGAAATCTGAAAAAAGACGAATGTGTTCAAATAACAATAGGACTGATCGCTTTTAACTGAAGTCTGTTTCCACATTTTAACTAACGCCAGACAAATCGAAAGCGATAAGCCATGACGTTTTATTCACTACAGAATACTACCACAAATAAACCACACCAAACAATTTTAAACACCTTGCAATATCTCTCTCTGGTACGAGGGACAGACAGTTTTCAGTGATCAATATAGATAAATTTGGTAGATGTGTAAGGAGGTTGAACATGGTTCAATGTGATTTCATTTATGTGCGTAATTCTCATAACTTTCTCCACACACTGACTTCAAATGAATTTTCGTTCTCTCTTCGTGAAGTAATATTGTCGTCAGGAATCATTGATAATACCGTATGCAGTTCTGGTCTTTCACGATGCTTGGGAAGAGTGTGTTTGTTTCTCTATGGTTCACTGTCTCAAGCTCTGCACAGTTATTTGATGTGTTACTAAAACCCTGTTTACAGTATTTATTAAAAATTATCATGTATCTAAATTTGTGCATACCTGACTGACGCCAGTTTACTAATTGAAACAATTCGTCTGGTTCTTATTTGCTAAAATACGACCTTTTCAATGTTCCTGGTATTCACACTCTGACAACCGCCTAAATGTAGTGCACCGGTGCAGACGAATGACAGACGTTTGTTGACATAATTTCACATCGTTCGTATTTCTTAACCACACGCGTTCAACTTAAGTCATTTCCGATTATTCAAATTCATTCAGTATGAATGTTTGATGGAGAATGACAAGGAATCTCAAAGAATTATTTTCTTTGAGACAGTTGGAAATTAAATCACTGAAAACAGACTGACTGGACAAACAGCGTGGAGGGTAAAGCCATGAGAGTTTTGCCTAAGTGAAATTACTTAATGAAATGTGCACAGGTATTCGCCTGCATTTGAATTGTGTAGCAGTATTTCGTATCTCTTGGTGTCTGTGATCTCCATATCAGGTGTGTTCCATCAATCGAAGTTGTTAAAACTAGTAGGGGAGAATCATGAATGTGGCCTTATCTGTTTGTGCAGAAAACAGTTTCTGAACATCAGTGTGTGTGAGTGACTATTATCAAGACCACCTGTATTATATACTTCTCTGCTAAAATAACGGGAGAGACTTTGTGTGCCGCATACCCCTGAATTCACATGCAGCTGCTATTGCACGAATCAGTTTCAAATAACATTGCGAATGCTAATATGTTTGTGTTACATAATTCCAACACAACAGTTGTTTTATGTTTCCCATAAGATAACTTCGTTTAAAATACTTGGTTCACGTGAACTAGAATGTATTTTCTCACAATTTCTATTCCCATTTCAAGGACTGACAATATTTTCTTCATCTTCTTCGACACACTCGTGTGTCATGCACTGCACGGAGAATTTCTGTGAGAGCAAGCAATCGCTAAGATTAACACCTACACTTCGAGTTGTACTTTTATGCCGATTCGATTATAGTTTCAAAAGCATGTAATACGCCACAAAAATTTATGTACTTCTTTTTAGAAATTCGACTATCGTTTTTGCTTGCAGTGTCCGTAAAGATACTGTTCATTTTTCCTTTACGACAAGAACGCTGAAGTCACTGTAGCAGAAGTTAGATGTTCTTGAACATATCTACTTGTAGCATCATGAAGGAAGTCACATTTTACTGAGGTGCTACTGAACTTCAATAATGTTAGAAACTTATTTTCAGTTTTATCGCAAATTTACATAACGCTTTCAAGATAGCTTACAAACAGGTTCCGTCATAATTGTGGTAAGTCACTGACAGTGACGCTACAATATGCAGCACAACGGTGGAGGAAACCAACTACATGACTTTGTCATTATTAATAATTTGCTTTATTCCAAAATAGTACTTGTGATACTGAATGGAATTCTAAGCATTTCACTACAGTATTGCATCCAGTTTGTACATTAACAATAAATGAAACACATTTTTAGCCTACTTGAAATTTGTACATGAATAATCACTTCAACAAATTATAAATTAACACAGATTAATAACTAATATCACAGGATTTTTCGTTATTTTTTTCACAAAACCATCGTTTTAAAATAAGCTACTTCAAATGAGTTAGCTTAAATCTCAATGGAGCTCTGAATTCACTATGCAGGTTTTAAAATGAAAACAAAAGTTACACGACATTTAGTATTCAGTAGAATCTCCTCTTCTTCACTTGAGAACATTTAGACAAACACCCTCACGATTGGTCTGTCTGACAGGAGTAACTCGTTGGAACGAGGTTCTAGAGTAGGAGATATCAGTGTTGAGAGACTGGTCGACAGACGGAATTTGACAGTTCACGCTTAGAATGATGGGTAGTCATTCCTTGTGTCAGTAGCGAAGCGCAGTTGGTGACATATTGCTGAAAGGAATTGGTGTCTACAGAAACCTTCAACCGGATCCGATCGATGCTGGTCATTCTCAACTTATGCTCATATTAATCATGTTTCACAAAAGTCGCTGTTCAACTTAATTTACTTGTCATTTTTATTTAGCTTAATTGCTCATTAAATTGTGGCAGAGAACTTGAATAACTGAAATCAAGTTGACTTGATAGGCAGAAATGTGACAGAGAGATTACATTTCATTCTTCCTATCGTGTGAATTAATTGACTCAGTAGAGAAATACAAAACTGTTCAATCACTTGTCAACAGCCTGATTGATAAATACACTCAGTAGTTTTCCAGATGTCAACAATATGACACATGAGGTAACGGTTATTTACACGTCCATTATTTCTACAGGAATATATGTTGTTTGACATTTTGGCTTACATTTACGATAAAAGCAAAGCGTAATACATTTGGAAATGAAGTTATGCAATTTTCCTTTTACATGTACATTTTCTAAGTGGAACAAAGAAGTCCGATTTGGAAAGTGTGCAATAAATGAACTGACAAGAGCGATAGATGGATTGGTGTCCAATTATAAAAAGTTTCCTGATCAGTAGGCCTGTTTCCGCTAATATTATTAGTGGTAGAGACTTGAATGACTCTACAAAGCCCGCTAGAATACCACTGATTGATTTTATTTATTTATTTTATTTTATTTTCACAGGAAATAAAACTCAAAGTAGCTTTATCTCATGAGAAATGAACATGTTTTCCTAACGTCACTGCTAGGTGATATCACACTGAATGGCATTACATACTTCGGTACCAACATTGTCGAAATGATCTTGTGTGCAAGTGGTTTACAATTCCTTTTCAAATCATCAAACATATGAATTCAGTTCCATACCTTCATCTAATGTATGGCGGAAATGCCTGCAAATTAAGTCGTAGATGCTAGTTGAAGTGGATCATTGAGGCCTTTGGGAAAAAAGATAAGTCTTCTGTTTGTCGGCAAAATGTCACAACGTTTCATGAAATGAACAAACGTGTCACTCGATTTCTTGCCAACTGTGTCTTTTATAAATAGGGAAAGTCAACTTTGAGGGACACAAAATCCCACAGTCTAGATATTTAGTCATTATGATTCCATATGCCAATTCAAAGAAAGCGGAGTCAAGTCGAAGTTGAACTATATTGTTAACGGTTCACATGCAGGTATTTTGTCTGTTGATACTGGGTGTATAGTTAAAAAAGCTTAAGGAATTACTAATATTCACACTTTTATGATATTCGTTCGATGTTGGACAATAGTGACTTTCAAATGAAGTCATCATCTTATTTCCACCATGTCATCTAAACTCTCAGTTATGTCAGTGGGGTTTCGATGTTCAGATTTTGACTGAAAATCATCACCGAAACATTTTGTAATTTTCTATGGTAAACAACATTTTGATTCACAGTTGAGGTACCTATCAAACAATGATTTTGGTGAAAACAATAGGAAGGATTAGTGAAGAGTACTTACCAAGCTAGTGACATTATATTCGTCTCATCCACACGTGTGCTCCACAGTGTAGCTTCACCTCCAATGACTCTTAATATTTGCGTAGGTGAGCTTGTGAACAAAATGAAAAGTGTTATTTGCTCTGGGAACCGATGAACTCAGTAAGGAAAGTCTGTTGGATTTCAGAAATTCAAATCTGCAAATTTTGCTGATGAATGTGACTGATGAATTTGCAGGTCAACTGGTTTTAAAACTCGCAAATTTCTGTTAACTACTGTTCAACACCCAAAATATAACACAGATTTCCTGCAGCTCAACTAGAACTTCGTTGCAAACTAAAGAGTCACTCACATAGCAGGTCAAGGATAAATGGCTAACGACGGCCTCAATAATGTGCGTCTACGAACTGAAAGTGCCAATATCCCCCATTGCATAGGCAATGCTCAGTAATCTTCATACAGGTGCACACAAATGTGTACCTGTATCTTTGTATAAAGGGGCCAAAAATATTTAAATATTGTAATCTTAGCACACTTTCCGGAAAAGGCATTCTCGGTGATCTACGATTTCCTTGAAGACGTATGTCATGCAGTCCAACCAAGTGTTTTGTTAGTCAATACAAGATGACCTATTTTCCATGTCTGGATGAAGTGTGAGCAGCCTCTTTATTCACCTCAGCCTCCTCCATAAATTTTAAAAGTTAACACTTGAAATCCCAACTCCATTTTTTTCTGTTGTCGACTTCGTTACACTAAGGAGCTGTTATTTCAGACTTTCAATGGTTTCATGATCTTTTTTATTATGTCTATTGACCAAGGTTCACGTTACGCTCTTCAGATTCGTTGGTTTACATACACAACGCGTTTCATTCCACTTTATTAAATTCTTCATTACTTGATAACCGTCCATAAATAGCAATATGGATTCACAACATACCAATGATATGACTTTTCACTTATCATTCTTATCTGTCACAGTTTGAACTTAAGTATGGCGTATTTTATCTGCGTGTTTATTCCTCAGTGTTACTCACTTTGTATGTCACACTCCTGACTATACTTACCCCTTGAAAGAGATACTAGTTTCTTGATTATATATACATAAACATATCACTGAGCAAATCAGTTTCACGTTGTCTCATATTCCTACACATCACATATATGTCAAATTATAATCAAAACGCAATGACTTTTATATCACTTCGCATTTCTATCATGATACACTTTCTGATATAATTCTCAATCGTCTTCAATGAAAATTATTTACCAACAGGAATGGATTTATAACAACAAAGGCTGAGGAATTCACTGAAACTGCAATTGTTCGCTCTTATTATTCTCGTCTTGAATATATTATGAGGATATTCAAATTATAATGGTGTGGTGTTGTCCAAAAAATGGGACTTATTTAATTTTCTAGAATGAACTGGTATATGTTCACTGTCGTATATTAATTAATCAGTTCCACCGGAACAGCTCAACTCGCATTTTCACACAACACTGGTTATTTCTATCAGCCCACTACGATCGCATTAGTTTTATCGAGTTACAGTTATCATTTCGCCACATCAGGTTATCTCACGAATTAATTCAATTACACCGTGGAACAGTTAACTTCAGTTATGCTGTCCACTGGAATGTCATCTTATGCACCACACTTTATACATATTTTCTGTCATCAGTTGTAAAATTTACAAACATATTTCTTTCCACCCTTAACACTGCCGCATGTGCGTCACCGAATGTAGATTTTCAGTGACAGTGGAAAAGGCATTAGTGTATATCATTACTACCTATTCGATGTGAAGACTCAAATCTATTTCATTAAGTCAAGATTCTTCAGTGAGTGTTTGATTTTTTTTTCAGTGTTCGCAATGAAACCATTCATCTCAGAAAATGCAACAACAAGGAAACCATAGTCCCTTACTAGATCTACAAACCATGATTACTTACACGATTCCTTAATGACACACTCGTGAGTTCAGTGTGAATGTCCAATGGACTTCCATATTATATATATATATATATATATATATATATATAGTTGTTAATATGCCAACATACTGTACAAAGTCAAACGAATCACATTTGTGACTCAAAGAACAGCCCACTCGCTGCATTCATTGTGAATCCATGTTCATTTCAAAACTGTTGCACAACTCGGGCAAAGTGGAACTTAGAATACACACTCAGATCAATGTTTTGAACACACAAATTTCTTTCAGACTATGCTAAAATAAACTCACCTCCAAAATCTCTGATATTCTGTGAGTAATATCTCATCCAATCGAGATCATTTTGTATGTCATTAAGATTCCATGTACCAGAAACTATAACCTTATATCCATCTAGAGTGGCATTGTAGACGTGTTTCTCCCAATCTACAGTTTTCCAGACATGAATGATTGTTTTGAGGTCAATCTGTTAAACCGAATGACACATTAGTAAAGTTAGTGGTATGAACATCAAACTGATATAACTACTAGGATTAATTTCGAACGTATTATCGGTTGATTGTTATTCCAAAAATGGGGGATGATACAGTATCGAGCCGATGAAACATTTCGTTTACAGGTTGACTGTATAAAGTCATTTTACCCGAGATATCGAATTTTCTGATGCCTCTTTTCAAAGGCTTGACAGATATTTGACATGGACAAAATATGCAACACGTTAGATTTATTCAACCGAAGAATAAAATTAAATCACCACTGTTCTTTAATTATTTAGTAAATTTTCGAAATGAGTAGCGATCATAACTTTCAGTAAATAAGTATTGATTTGATTCGGTTTCTGTTGGTTAACAGTGAAAATGTAGATAGAAGTTTCTTTCCGTTCGAAACTCATCAACTAGTTGTATGATCACTCTAAGTAGCGACAAGTTTGTCAATGGAACTGGGAAAAAAGACACAAGTCAGAGTGTCTGTTCTGCGATTCCATTTGTCAACAGACACGTTAAACAGAGACATAGAGAATACAAAATTTTCATTAACGAAGTGAACTCCTATATTATGTCCAGATTCAATGATCACATGAAATAACTCAATTGATCAAATACAACCAGATGACTTCACGATCAAGCACAGAGATTATTCCCCTGTCTTTAGGTCGACTGGTTTGTGTAAGTGAGAGAGCTTAGCCAGATTCACTCCACTGGACAAATAATAGGAGAAAATATTCTCTTATCACCATACATGAAGTAACACCCAAACGCAGCATTCAGCGACCTGGATCATTTTGCCTGATGGTGATGAGATAGATGGATTATTCTATCTCTAGACACCAAATGAGCCAACATGGACCAAATGTTTCAGATGTGAACTAAAATAACTTGAAAATAAGTGCTTGCAGTGATCCATCATTGAAGTATTCGTCAAAATATATCAGTGAATCACAACAATCCTCCTTATCATCAAATAAAAAGGACTGATAATGTTGTATCAGTGGGATTCAGATAATCGTCACTGAATATCGAGTGTATTTATTTAATTACAAACAATCTTAACAATCTCAATAAGTTTCACCAGATAATATTTATGTAATTGGTAATAATCCTCACCGAATTTCTTGTCTTTCATGAATGTTTTTATTTCTGGATTCGACCGCCTAAAATGAACAGAAAGACATTAAATTTACTTGTTCATTGTTCTTGTCGATGATTCAACTTAAGCCGCCTACAAATAAGGAGCAGCAATATGAAGCCTACCGTTAATCTACATGAATTAATTGTTAAAATACAACTCGATCAGAGATTGTTGATGAGGATTTTCCATTCTACTCGATAAAAGGAAGGGAAGGAGATAGATGGGTGCTGTAATATTCAGTGTTCTACTGGAGAAGAAGAAATAGTCGTGCCTTATGGACAGTTGTCTTCATTTGTTGATTTTAGCCATTCAGAAGAAGAATAGTGTGACATTATATTTAACTGGCAACTTGTCGCTGCCATGTTCGATTGCAATAAATGTTTTGCAATCTACTGGTAATATCAGATAAATGGACACTTTAATACAAAATTATAATTTGGTAAGTGAGTCAGTCAGGGTTAGAAACGCCCTGAACTGTTTCCTGTACACACAGTTTTTGATGCAAGTTATCAGACATATTCAGCACAAACTTCAAAATGACGTCACGACACCATTATAAGTGGTGTTTACTTTCATATTACTAGTCAATCTACAAATCGGGAACTCAAATGCGGTGGGGTCTCATTGGAACAGCCATCCATGCGACTTCCTGTTGTTTAAATCGACAGCTGTTTTTCCTGTTGCCCCTGAGGAATAATTTTTGAAATACAGTTCAGGTAATGGGACAATCGTTTGTATGAGACTGGTTCAGTGCCTGTTAATCTGAGACAGAGAAAAGTATGTCTTCAGTTTGAAATTAAAACATGAGTATGTCATAACATTGATTCTTCATTTAATCTTGCATAAAATCAACAGAACTCACCAGCATGCATAGTCAACCTCATTGCCGCCAAGATGAATGTAATTGTCATGAAATCTGCCGACGATTTCTTCAAAGAATTATTTTAAAAACTGATATAACGATGAATTGGCTGGATTCAATAGTCCGAACTTTCCATTTGGTTGATCGTCGTTATAACATTTTGTTAATAAGTCTGGATATCCTTTTCCCCATGACAATGTATGCGCTACAAAAGATGATTGTGACGGTCAATGGAAATCATCCTTACAATATTTCGACAAATAACGTCGTTGAGATACAAAATACCATGATTAATGCATCCACCATCTGAGATTGATTTGTATTCTGCTGTCTGAAATTATACTGTACAACTCATATAACACATGTATTTCACACTAACTACGTTGGTTCATTCAAGAATCAACTGCAAGACGTTGAATGCAAACACTGAAACAATGATATCCACGCAGTTCACTGGTCGGATACTTCTTCATATTGTCTGGATTATATTAGACGACTAAACAGAATCGCAAACTGTGAATTTTTCACAATCGCCTTGCGTTGACAACTTCTCGCAAACTTAAACCTAATAGGTAACTCAAAAGAGTAAACGCCTCCCATCAATTCCTTGATTAAACATACCTTCAAACACAAAATCATGGATAAAGTGCCCTATATTTATGATGACTACGTTGGATTGGTTGATAGACAGTTAACTTTCAGCATCATTACAAGAGCATGTTCATACTCAATCAAATCACTGCATGGTATTAATTGACTTGAACTGACATGATGGATAATTAAATCATATTAAATATATATTTAAAATTATTTACCTGGTATATCAAACTCTGCAATGACACGAATTCCACGTTGACGAGCATAGTGCAACAGTTTTTCCACATCTTCTTCACTATAAATGCACTTAAACTGACGATAGGTACCCTGTTGTAGTTTAAACAAACATTTCGATCAATAAATGACCTGGTTTTCTTTCGCCTTACTCACCTCTGACAGTTTCGGACAAGAAGTCGAGACAAAGGGAAATGATCGGTCATCTGTAATATGCCAATGAAACACATTCATCTTGACCATGGCCATGCTATCCTGGTAATAGAAAGCATCATACTGACTATTGCACTTCCTACTATTAATTTCTCCAGGACATCAAGTGGCAAGAAGTACCTTGCAGTATCTATCAGCATCCCACGGTATCCAAATTCTGGTTCGTCCTCCAAATATCCTTTAAATATAACATTCTATATGATGAAATAAATTAATGAAATCAAACCATAGGCAAAAACGGAACTCACCGCTCCATCTTCTCCCTTGTACACCAATTGAAGTATGGTCTCGAGGGCGTGTAAAGCACCCCAAACCTCAATGGAGTCTATGCTAATTTGAGATTCTCCTATCTTCACATTATCTGCAAAATGGTGACTGAATTATTCGTTGTGGTACAACTCACATGATTCGTCAGTTAATTCATTGGGCCAAAGCGGATCTTTCCTTTCGTCACATTCATATCTGATTTTGATGTTTATAGTTTTTAATGTCGCATGTGACTTCAGCTTTTCCAGAAATTGGCGGATGTTTCATTACCAGACGCTTTTGAAATCTCGTCACAACTTCTGACAGTATATCACATGAGGAATAGCTATATCGTATGTGAAGTGCGCGTTTTAAACGGCAAACTGTCGAATATTTTTGGTAATTTGACGGCTTCGGGACTATCGCTTTTGTATAAAGTGAGTTATTGAGCAACAGTGCAATCAAGAACAACACAAAATTAAAAATCATGATTCCTCTGTTCTTGTCAATATCTTTGTTACCTCAATCTTTTTTGCTAACACTGAAATGGACTTTGATCTCATCTGATATTTAATGACAGAATCACCACACAACCACATGAGTATTTCTTGAAGTACTTGTACTTTTTGATTGAATATGGTTGCCGTGGTTGAACAAACTGTACTGTTTGATGTGATTGGTGTACAACTACTTATACCAACCAATCAGTGTGCATCGGTGGCACACTGGTTAGGACTCTCGCCTACCATGCATATGGTCCGAGGTTCGATCCTTTGCCGACGCACACATGAAATCTATAGTCGGCCTGCAAAATTTGGGCTACGATATAACATGCTGAAAATTCCCTACTTGTACCAAAAATACGGTGTGGAATCAAGCTGTAACCAAAAATAAAAAACTAATAAAGAAAAAAATGT
This sequence comes from Trichobilharzia regenti, assembly GCA_944472135.2. Lineage (NCBI taxonomy): Eukaryota > Metazoa > Platyhelminthes > Trematoda > Strigeidida > Schistosomatidae > Trichobilharzia > Trichobilharzia regenti. The sequence goes on from OX235265.1 coordinate 94,654,503, forward strand.
AAAGCTTTGTATGGATGGAATACAACTCCCAGCAGTTGACACACACACACATGGATTAACGTGTTTTATGTCAAGCCATGACTATAAAACCTCTCCTGATTGTTGTGCAGTGGTAGTTAGAAGTTTTAGGTCCTTTTGGGGAATACGCATCACCTTAACTAGAATCACCTGCCAAGTTTTCAATAATTCATATAAATTTCTGGTAAGATCGAAACTGGAAAACTGCATCCAGGTGGCCAGTCCTTGTCTCAAGACAGTTTCACAGATAATAGAAGGGTACAAAAAGAATTTCAGGTTTACGAATTGTGGTTTAACCATTTTATCATACTAGAAATACACAACAGTTTAAATGGCTTCTCCCTGTCATACCACAGGCAGACAGAAGGTAGCACTACAGTGTCATTATATCTGAAAAATGACCATGAACATGACCGATCTTTTCTTTTCCTCCCCACCTAATATGTGCATTTCAGGAGAAACCGGAGGACGGTTCAGAAAAAGAGGAGGAAGTACATTGCTCTGGGTACCATTTCTTCCATCGATTCATAAAATCTAGAAAACTAGTGCTAGAATACGTGGTATCTATGCCCTCAGTTGACGCGTTCAAGAAGAGATTAAGCGGTCACAGGTATCTTTTAGAAAAGCCTCCTATCAGCAATGCAAATATCTGAATGATTATGGTAAGCTGAAGTGTTGGATTATGGACAGTATGAAGAAATATAGGAGTTACCATTAATTAAGGAGAAAAGACTGTGTAACACCGCCTTAAATCACTGGTTAAAGTTTTGATTTGGTCCTGCTATTCTCAGAATTAGCGCACACGGACATCGATTGCTTAAGCTCACCTGGCTGGTAATTCACTTGTGTGGCAATACCTTTTAGCCAAAAATATCAGATATATTAATGAAGTTTTATGACTTCCAGTGAATGAGGTGTACTGTGACGACCAATTCTCAGTGAAACTCTCGTCGAAACAGTAACGAATAGTCATACTCAATGTTGGTATCCTAATTCAGGGATAAAAACAGGGGGGAATAATTTTCCCTATGAAAATTTCCGGTTTTTCGTTAAATCCTGTCACCAAATTAAGTGTTAATTGACACAATAAGGTGTTCAATGCAGAACCATAAAGCCACTATGATATCTATTTTCAGAAGTTTCCAGTGTACAGCTAACCGCTTGTTTCGTTCGTAGTGATAAATTTGATACCTTAGTGAGGAGATGTTTCTATTTTCATCAGTCAATCTCTACATACGAGAAGTCATTGATAATGTCTGTATGAGCTTACGATATGCCAATAATCAGCATATATGTTCCATAACAGTGTGCAAACTAAGCGGTATCTCTGACATGAAATAGCTGATGGATTTCGAATACTAACTGTAAGCGCTTGTCTTTTGGTACCTCTAGTAAGCGTTGCGTTTAGTGGGGTCGTGGTTGGGTATGAAACACCCTAATTAGGGGGTTTTTGGTCCTTGAGGATATTTTAATCAGACAGCCTTGGTTCACTTGATAGTCTTTCCACTTGTCTGAGGAAGATGAAAGAGGTATAAGAGGAGAAGCTGTAAGAGGTGAAAATGAAGACTGGAAATAATGAGCAGATATAAAATTTGGAAAAATGAAAAAAGAGAGAAATAACAAGAAGCTAAAGCACTGATAAATTAGACACAAAGGAATGACTGAATAAGAAGACAAGGTGGAACTGTTAATGATAGCATGGATAGGAAACTTACTTGTAAGCTGGACAATTTCGTCACTAGTGGGTTGATAAGTCTATAAGAAAATAGATACCAGTTATAGCAGAACTCGACCTTGGACATAAGTACTCACTATTTCCGTGGATTGATTACGTTGAAGACATTTCGTAAAGTATTATCTGATTGACTGTGATTTCTCGACTAATTTTAGACCACTAAATTGTTCTGAAGATTTGGCTCATGAAGACTTTATAGTAGGTAGCAAAGTAGTTGATATAAGAACAAAACTTGTGCACTGTGGTAGAGTGTAATTCCATTATCGGTAAATTTTGTTTTGGGGGTAATGTTTACTGAAGACGTTTCGAGCTTAATTTATTGCTCATAATCATATCAAGGTAATCACACAACTTCCTAAATTCATTTATATAGTTCCATTATTTTTCACTTGATTTGATTGTCAGTAGTATTTTCCATATTTCAGGTATGAGTGATGATTCATTCCTATTGCATGTGTTGGGTGTAGACTCGAGAAATAACAAGAAGCTAAAGCACTGATAAATTAGACACAAAGGAATGACTGAATAAGAAGACAAGGTGGAACTGTTAATGATAGCATGGATAGGAAACTTACTTGTAAGCTGGACAATTTCGTCACTAGTGGGTTGATAAGTCTATAAGAAAATCGATACCAGTTATAGCAGAACTTGACCTTGGACATAAGTACTCACTATTTCCGTGGATTGATTACGTTGAAGACATTTCGTAAAGTATTATCTGATTGACTGTGATTTCTCGACTAATTTTAGACCACTAAATTGTTCTGAAGATTTGGCTCATGAAGACTTTATAGTAGGTGGCAAAGTAGTTGATATAAGAACAAAACTTGTGCACTGTGGTAGAGTGTAATTCCATTATCGGTAAATTTTGTTTTGGGGGTAATGTTTACTGAAGACGTTTCGAGCTTAATTTATTGCTCATAATCATATCAAGGTAATCACACAACTTCCTAAATTCATTTATATAGTTCCATTATTTTTCACTTGATTTGATTGTCAGTAGTATTTTCCATATTTCAGGTATGAGTGATGATTCATTCCTATTGCATGTGTTGGGTGTAGACTCGAGAAATAACAAGAAGCTAAAGCACTGATAAATTAGACACAAAGGAATGACTGAATAAGAAGACAAGGTGGAACTGTTAATGATAGCATGGATAGGAAACTTACTTGTAAGCTGGACAATTTCGTCACTAGTGGGTTGATAAGTCTATAAGAAAATCGATACCAGTTATAGCAGAACTTGACCTTGGACATAAGTACTCACTATTTCCGTGGATTGATTACGTTGAAGACATTTCGTAAAGTATTATCTGATTGACTGTGATTTCTCGACTAATTTTAGACCACTAAATTGTTCTGAAGATTTGGCTCATGAAGACTTTATAGTAGGTGGCAAAGTAGTTGATATAAGAACAAAACTTGTGCACTGTGGTAGAGTGTAATTCCATTATCGGTAAATTTTGTTTTGGGGGTAATGTTTACTGAAGACGTTTCGAGCTTAATTTATTGCTCATAATCATATCAAGGTAATCACACAACTTCCTAAATTCATTTATATAGTTCCATTATTTTTCACTTGATTTGATTGTCAGTAGTATTTTCCATATTTCAGGTATGAGTGATGATTCATTCCTATTGCATGTGTTGGGTGTAGACTCGAGAAATAACAAGAAGCTAAAGCACTGATAAATTAGACACAAAGGAATGACTGAATAAGAAGACAAGGTGGAACTGTTAATGATAGCATGGATAGGAAACTTACTTGTAAGCTGGACAATTTCGTCACTAGTGGGTTGATAAGTCTATAAGAAAATCGATACCAGTTATAGCAGAACTTGACCTTGGACATAAGTACTCACTATTTCCGTGGATTGATTACGTTGAAGACATTTCGTAAAGTATTATCTGATTGACTGTGATTTCTCGACTAATTTTAGACCACTAAATTGTTCTGAAGATTTGGCTCATGAAGACTTTATAGTAGGTGGCAAAGTAGTTGATATAAGAACAAAACTTGTGCACTGTGGTAGAGTGTAATTCCATTATCGGTAAATTTTGTTTTGGGGGTAATGTTTACTGAAGACGTTTCGAGCTTAATTTATTGCTCATAATCATATCAAGGTAATCACACAACTTCCTAAATTCATTTATATAGTTCCATTATTTTTCACTTGATTTGATTGTCAGTAGTATTTTCCATATTTCAGGTATGAGTGATGATTCATTCCTATTGCATGTGTTGGGTGTAGACTCGAGAAATAACAAGAAGCTAAAGCACTGATAAATTAGACACAAAGGAATGACTGAATAAGAAGACAAGGTGGAACTGTTAATGATAGCATGGATAGGAAACTTACTTGTAAGCTGGACAATTTCGTCACTAGTGGGTTGATAAGTCTATAAGAAAATCGATACCAGTTATAGCAGAACTTGACCTTGGACATAAGTACTCACTATTTCCGTGGATTGATTACGTTGAAGACATTTCGTAAAGTATTATCTGATTGACTGTGATTTCTCGACTAATTTTAGACCACTAAATTGTTCTGAAGATTTGGCTCATGAAGACTTTATAGTAGGTGGCAAAGTAGTTGATATAAGAACAAAACTTGTGCACTGTGGTAGAGTGTAATTCCATTATCGGTAAATTTTGTTTTGGGGGTAATGTTTACTGAAGACGTTTCGAGCTTAATTTATTGCTCATAATCATATCAAGGTAATCACACAACTTCCTAAATTCATTTATATAGTTCCATTATTTTTCACTTGATTTGATTGTCAGTAGTATTTTCCATATTTCAGGTATGAGTGATGATTCATTCCTATTGCATGTGTTGGGTGTAGACTCGAGAAATAACAAGAAGCTAAAGCACTGATAAATTAGACACAAAGGAATGACTGAATAAGAAGACAAGGTGGAACTGTTAATGATAGCATGGATAGGAAACTTACTTGTAAGCTGGACAATTTCGTCACTAGTGGGTTGATAAGTCTATAAGAAAATCGATACCAGTTATAGCAGAACTTGACCTTGGACATAAGTACTCACTATTTCCGTGGATTGATTACGTTGAAGACATTTCGTAAAGTATTATCTGATTGACTGTGATTTCTCGACTAATTTTAGACCACTAAATTGTTCTGAAGATTTGGCTCATGAAGACTTTATAGTAGGTGGCAAAGTAGTTGATATAAGAACAAAACTTGTGCACTGTGGTAGAGTGTAATTCCATTATCGGTAAATTTTGTTTTGGGGGTAATGTTTACTGAAGACGTTTCGAGCTTAATTTATTGCTCATAATCATATCAAGGTAATCACACAACTTCCTAAATTCATTTATATAGTTCCATTATTTTTCACTTGATTTGATTGTCAGTAGTATTTTCCATATTTCAGGTATGAGTGATGATTCATTCCTATTGCATGTGTTGGGTGTAGACTCGAGAAATAACAAGAAGCTAAAGCACTGATAAATTAGACACAAAGGAATGACTGAATAAGAAGACAAGGTGGAACTGTTAATGATAGCATGGATAGGAAACTTACTTGTAAGCTGGACAATTTCGTCACTAGTGGGTTGATAAGTCTATAAGAAAATCGATACCAGTTATAGCAGAACTTGACCTTGGACATAAGTACTCACTATTTCCGTGGATTGATTACGTTGAAGACATTTCGTAAAGTATTATCTGATTGACTGTGATTTCTCGACTAATTTTAGACCACTAAATTGTTCTGAAGATTTGGCTCATGAAGACTTTATAGTAGGTGGCAAAGTAGTTGATATAAGAACAAAACTTGTGCACTGTGGTAGAGTGTAATTCCATTATCGGTAAATTTTGTTTTGGGGGTAATGTTTACTGAAGACGTTTCGAGCTTAATTTATTGCTCATAATCATATCAAGGTAATCACACAACTTCCTAAATTCATTTATATAGTTCCATTATTTTTCACTTGATTTGATTGTCAGTAGTATTTTCCATATTTCAGGTATGAGTGATGATTCATTCCTATTGCATGTGTTGGGTGTAGACTCGAGAAATAACAAGAAGCTAAAGCACTGATAAATTAGACACAAAGGAATGACTGAATAAGAAGACAAGGTGGAACTGTTAATGATAGCATGGATAGGAAACTTACTTGTAAGCTGGACAATTTCGTCACTAGTGGGTTGATAAGTCTATAAGAAAATCGATACCAGTTATAGCAGAACTTGACCTTGGACATAAGTACTCACTATTTCCGTGGATTGATTACGTTGAAGACATTTCGTAAAGTATTATCTGATTGACTGTGATTTCTCGACTAATTTTAGACCACTAAATTGTTCTGAAGATTTGGCTCATGAAGACTTTATAGTAGGTGGCAAAGTAGTTGATATAAGAACAAAACTTGTGCACTGTGGTAGAGTGTAATTCCATTATCGGTAAATTTTGTTTTGGGGGTAATGTTTACTGAAGACGTTTCGAGCTTAATTTATTGCTCATAATCATATCAAGGTAATCACACAACTTCCTAAATTCATTTATATAGTTCCATTATTTTTCACTTGATTTGATTGTCAGTAGTATTTTCCATATTTCAGGTATGAGTGATGATTCATTCCTATTGCATGTGTTGGGTGTAGACTCGAGAAATAACAAGAAGCTAAAGCACTGATAAATTAGACACAAAGGAATGACTGAATAAGAAGACAAGGTGGAACTGTTAATGATAGCATGGATAGGAAACTTACTTGTAAGCTGGACAATTTCGTCACTAGTGGGTTGATAAGTCTATAAGAAAATCGATACCAGTTATAGCAGAACTTGACCTTGGACATAAGTACTCACTATTTCCGTGGATTGATTACGTTGAAGACATTTCGTAAAGTATTATCTGATTGACTGTGATTTCTCGACTAATTTTAGACCACTAAATTGTTCTGAAGATTTGGCTCATGAAGACTTTATAGTAGGTGGCAAAGTAGTTGATATAAGAACAAAACTTGTGCACTGTGGTAGAGTGTAATTCCATTATCGGTAAATTTTGTTTTGGGGGTAATGTTTACTGAAGACGTTTCGAGCTTAATTTATTGCTCATAATCATATCAAGGTAATCACACAACTTCCTAAATTCATTTATATAGTTCCATTATTTTTCACTTGATTTGATTGTCAGTAGTATTTTCCATATTTCAGGTATGAGTGATGATTCATTCCTATTGCATGTGTTGGGTGTAGACTCGAGAAATAACAAGAAGCTAAAGCACTGATAAATTAGACACAAAGGAATGACTGAATAAGAAGACAAGGTGGAACTGTTAATGATAGCATGGATAGGAAACTTACTTGTAAGCTGGACAATTTCGTCACTAGTGGGTTGATAAGTCTATAAGAAAATCGATACCAGTTATAGCAGAACTTGACCTTGGACATAAGTACTCACTATTTCCGTGGATTGATTACGTTGAAGACATTTCGTAAAGTATTATCTGATTGACTGTGATTTCTCGACTAATTTTAGACCACTAAATTGTTCTGAAGATTTGGCTCATGAAGACTTTATAGTAGGTGGCAAAGTAGTTGATATAAGAACAAAACTTGTGCACTGTGGTAGAGTGTAATTCCATTATCGGTAAATTTTGTTTTGGGGGTAATGTTTACTGAAGACGTTTCGAGCTTAATTTATTGCTCATAATCATATCAAGGTAATCACACAACTTCCTAAATTCATTTATATAGTTCCATTATTTTTCACTTGATTTGATTGTCAGTAGTATTTTCCATATTTCAGGTATGAGTGATGATTCATTCCTATTGCATGTGTTGGGTGTAGACTCGAGAAATAACAAGAAGCTAAAGCACTGATAAATTAGACACAAAGGAATGACTGAATAAGAAGACAAGGTGGAACTGTTAATGATAGCATGGATAGGAAACTTACTTGTAAGCTGGACAATTTCGTCACTAGTGGGTTGATAAGTCTATAAGAAAATCGATACCAGTTATAGCAGAACTTGACCTTGGACATAAGTACTCACTATTTCCGTGGATTGATTACGTTGAAGACATTTCGTAAAGTATTATCTGATTGACTGTGATTTCTCGACTAATTTTAGACCACTAAATTGTTCTGAAGATTTGGCTCATGAAGACTTTATAGTAGGTGGCAAAGTAGTTGATATAAGAACAAAACTTGTGCACTGTGGTAGAGTGTAATTCCATTATCGGTAAATTTTGTTTTGGGGGTAATGTTTACTGAAGACGTTTCGAGCTTAATTTATTGCTCATAATCATATCAAGGTAATCACACAACTTCCTAAATTCATTTATATAGTTCCATTATTTTTCACTTGATTTGATTGTCAGTAGTATTTTCCATATTTCAGGTATGAGTGATGATTCATTCCTATTGCATGTGTTGGGTGTAGACTCGAGAAATAACAAGAAGCTAAAGCACTGATAAATTAGACACAAAGGAATGACTGAATAAGAAGACAAGGTGGAACTGTTAATGATAGCATGGATAGGAAACTTACTTGTAAGCTGGACAATTTCGTCACTAGTGGGTTGATAAGTCTATAAGAAAATCGATACCAGTTATAGCAGAACTTGACCTTGGACATAAGTACTCACTATTTCCGTGGATTGATTACGTTGAAGACATTTCGTAAAGTATTATCTGATTGACTGTGATTTCTCGACTAATTTTAGACCACTAAATTGTTCTGAAGATTTGGCTCATGAAGACTTTATAGTAGGTGGCAAAGTAGTTGATATAAGAACAAAACTTGTGCACTGTGGTAGAGTGTAATTCCATTATCGGTAAATTTTGTTTTGGGGGTAATGTTTACTGAAGACGTTTCGAGCTTAATTTATTGCTCATAATCATATCAAGGTAATCACACAACTTCCTAAATTCATTTATATAGTTCCATTATTTTTCACTTGATTTGATTGTCAGTAGTATTTTCCATATTTCAGGTATGAGTGATGATTCATTCCTATTGCATGTGTTGGGTGTAGACTCGAGAAATAACAAGAAGCTAAAGCACTGATAAATTAGACACAAAGGAATGACTGAATAAGAAGACAAGGTGGAACTGTTAATGATAGCATGGATAGGAAACTTACTTGTAAGCTGGACAATTTCGTCACTAGTGGGTTGATAAGTCTATAAGAAAATCGATACCAGTTATAGCAGAACTTGACCTTGGACATAAGTACTCACTATTTCCGTGGATTGATTACGTTGAAGACATTTCGTAAAGTATTATCTGATTGACTGTGATTTCTCGACTAATTTTAGACCACTAAATTGTTCTGAAGATTTGGCTCATGAAGACTTTATAGTAGGTGGCAAAGTAGTTGATATAAGAACAAAACTTGTGCACTGTGGTAGAGTGTAATTCCATTATCGGTAAATTTTGTTTTGGGGGTAATGTTTACTGAAGACGTTTCGAGCTTAATTTATTGCTCATAATCATATCAAGGTAATCACACAACTTCCTAAATTCATTTATATAGTTCCATTATTTTTCACTTGATTTGATTGTCAGTAGTATTTTCCATATTTCAGGTATGAGTGATGATTCATTCCTATTGCATGTGTTGGGTGTAGACTCGAGAAATAACAAGAAGCTAAAGCACTGATAAATTAGACACAAAGGAATGACTGAATAAGAAGACAAGGTGGAACTGTTAATGATAGCATGGATAGGAAACTTACTTGTAAGCTGGACAATTTCGTCACTAGTGGGTTGATAAGTCTATAAGAAAATCGATACCAGTTATAGCAGAACTTGACCTTGGACATAAGTACTCACTATTTCCGTGGATTGATTACGTTGAAGACATTTCGTAAAGTATTATCTGATTGACTGTGATTTCTCGACTAATTTTAGACCACTAAATTGTTCTGAAGATTTGGCTCATGAAGACTTTATAGTAGGTGGCAAAGTAGTTGATATAAGAACAAAACTTGTGCACTGTGGTAGAGTGTAATTCCATTATCGGTAAATTTTGTTTTGGGGGTAATGTTTACTGAAGACGTTTCGAGCTTAATTTATTGCTCATAATCATATCAAGGTAATCACACAACTTCCTAAATTCATTTATATAGTTCCATTATTTTTCACTTGATTTGATTGTCAGTAGTATTTTCCATATTTCAGGTATGAGTGATGATTCATTCCTATTGCATGTGTTGGGTGTAGACTCGAGAAATAACAAGAAGCTAAAGCACTGATAAATTAGACACAAAGGAATGACTGAATAAGAAGACAAGGTGGAACTGTTAATGATAGCATGGATAGGAAACTTACTTGTAAGCTGGACAATTTCGTCACTAGTGGGTTGATAAGTCTATAAGAAAATCGATACCAGTTATAGCAGAACTTGACCTTGGACATAAGTACTCACTATTTCCGTGGATTGATTACGTTGAAGACATTTCGTAAAGTATTATCTGATTGACTGTGATTTCTCGACTAATTTTAGACCACTAAATTGTTCTGAAGATTTGGCTCATGAAGACTTTATAGTAGGTGGCAAAGTAGTTGATATAAGAACAAAACTTGTGCACTGTGGTAGAGTGTAATTCCATTATCGGTAAATTTTGTTTTGGGGGTAATGTTTACTGAAGACGTTTCGAGCTTAATTTATTGCTCATAATCATATCAAGGTAATCACACAACTTCCTAAATTCATTTATATAGTTCCATTATTTTTCACTTGATTTGATTGTCAGTAGTATTTTCCATATTTCAGGTATGAGTGATGATTCATTCCTATTGCATGTGTTGGGTGTAGACTCGAGAAATAACAAGAAGCTAAAGCACTGATAAATTAGACACAAAGGAATGACTGAATAAGAAGACAAGGTGGAACTGTTAATGATAGCATGGATAGGAAACTTACTTGTAAGCTGGACAATTTCGTCACTAGTGGGTTGATAAGTCTATAAGAAAATCGATACCAGTTATAGCAGAACTTGACCTTGGACATAAGTACTCACTATTTCCGTGGATTGATTACGTTGAAGACATTTCGTAAAGTATTATCTGATTGACTGTGATTTCTCGACTAATTTTAGACCACTAAATTGTTCTGAAGATTTGGCTCATGAAGACTTTATAGTAGGTGGCAAAGTAGTTGATATAAGAACAAAACTTGTGCACTGTGGTAGAGTGTAATTCCATTATCGGTAAATTTTGTTTTGGGGGTAATGTTTACTGAAGACGTTTCGAGCTTAATTTATTGCTCATAATCATATCAAGGTAATCACACAACTTCCTAAATTCATTTATATAGTTCCATTATTTTTCACTTGATTTGATTGGCAGTAGTATTTTCCATATTTCAGGTATGAGTGATGATTCATTCCTATTGCATGTGTTGGGTGTAGACTCGATGAACCAGTCAGGATTCAGTAATCAACCTCTCTCTCTCACCTACCTAGATTACTTTTTAGAATTTTAACCCTCTCCCACCCTATTGTGTGGTTGTGTGTTAATGCATGCATTGCAATTGCTGAGCTTTTTTCTAAATTACTTATCTTCTCGGGGTCAACCATTCTTACCTTGGCTAAATTCTTATGTTCTGACAATCTGACTACCCCTGACCTACTAGTTTGACCTATGTAGTTGACCTCACAGTCATTGCAGGGTATTTTGTAAATAATATTATTTTGTCTAATTGGGTCAACTGGGTCCTTTAACCTACAGAGCTTGTCCCTGAGTGAGTTTGTAGGTTTAAATGCCACCCTAATTCCTACTTTATTCAGAATCCTACGTAGTGTCTCAGATGTCCCCTCTTTATATGCTATAACTGTGGATGACTTATATTCTCTCTCATTTATGTTATTATTACTAGTTTCACAATTATTTTTATTTTGTTTTTGGCCTTTAATGATCTTCCTAATGAATTTTATGGGATAGTTATTCAACACCAACGCTTCTTCTATCTGTTTTAGTTCATCATTTAGGTCATTTTTGGGCTACTTAGTGCTACTGGTCGGTTTGTTAAACACTTAACTAAGCCTGCCTTAACAGATAACGACGGATGAGAATAATTAAAGCCTAATTATCTATTAGAATGCGTTGGTTTTCTATAAACTGTAGTGTGTAGTTTGCCTTCTTCTATTCTTTTTATCTTACAATCTAACATAGCTAATTCTCTTTGTTCATTTTCTGATTCAAATACGAATTTTATTCCCTCAACTTGTAAGTTTACATGTGTCAAGAAGCTAGAGATGTGTTCTGTTTTTAACACTGTGAAAGTGTCATCCACATATCTCCACCATATTTTTGGAGTAGGGTTAAATGTATTGAGGGCACTATTTTCCCAGCTGTCCATAAATATGTCTGCTACGATAGGGGATATTGGTGATCCCATTGCTACACCTTCTGTTTGTCTATATATTTTGCCTTGGAACTTAAAGATAGTAGATGTGAGGCATAACTGAATCCCTAAAATAATTTCTTCAATGGGCAGTTTTTTCCTATGACTGAGTTCAGGATCCGCAGTTAATTCTCTTTTAACTGCTTCTAAGGCCATATTAACTGGTATATTAGTATAAAGACTAGTTATATCAAAACTAACCATTGTTTCATCATTCGCTAGTTGAATGTCATTTATTTTATTCTTCATCTCATATGAATTAGTTAATCTAGATTTTGAACGATTTCTAATGGGACAAAGTATTAGAGCTAAGTGTTTTGATAATTCATACGTGGGGGTATTTCTAAAATCTACTATTGGTCTTATGGGGTAACCTGGCTTATGTATTTTTATAGTACCATATATTCTACTAGCATTATTAGTTTTAGGCATTAAATTAAACCATTTAGACTCACCCAGTGATGGCTTCATTCTGCGCATTAGTTCCGCTGTAGATTTCTTAACCTTATTCATTATTGTATCTACAGGCTTGTTAATTTCCTCATATGGACCCGTTTGAATATGTTCAGTACCTTTTTTGACATAGTCAGATTTATTCAAAACTACGGTGGCGTTTCCTTTGTCAGCTTTTGCGATGACAATGTTTTTATCCTGTTTAAGACTAATTAAAGCTTCCCTTTCCGATTTTGTTAAGTTTGATTTTGTTTTCTTTTGATTTTTCAGGGTCAATGCACATTGTGCTCGAACCTCTTCTGCTGTTGTCTTATCTATTGAGCTTAGTGCTACTTCTATGTTGGGAATGACATCCTCTGGTTTTAATTTATTAACTGTTACGTTGAAATTTAGTCCCTTCTCAAGTACTTTTATCTCATTAGAGCTTAGTTCCCTTGATGAGAGGTTGATCACCCACTTTGTTCTGTTGATAGAGGATGAAGTGTTGATATCGATTTCATTTGTTGTGTTCTTTTCTTCAATTAGTTTGTTGAATATTTTTATTTGTGTGATTTTTGATTTTCTTAAAGCGGATTCTCTAGCATAACTCATACACAAACTCAAATATATGATCAATGACAAAGATTATATAATTGTTGTTGAAACATCCAACAAAGTCACTGTTAAGAATTAGATTATTGTGATGTCGGCAGTCACATGGGCACAGATTAGGATAGATCAACCGATATCTTGATGAAGGTTGTGTCCATTCCTATTCCATTCAGATGTGCCAATCATGTTTTAAATATCTCCGAAGTGTAATTCTAGAGGTTTCTGTACTGCATTCGAGTATCACTAATCTAAAGAATGGCAGAACTGTCTCAATGGAGTGATCAAGCTCAGTCAGCATGGAGAGAGAAGAAGTGCCAGCAATATAGTAGTGATTTGCCAATAATAATTATTACTGTAACAACGAATTTAGCAAAATGGTGGTGATCTGTATTATTCATATAACCACTATATCTCGTTTCTTTCCACATGAGTGGAACACAGCAGCATATTTCTGTTGCGCTCACTTCCCTTATATCATTTCAAATAAATCCAGAAATTTGATGTCAATTTCATTTGTTGTGTTCTTTTTTTCAATTAGCTTGTTGAAATTTTTGGTTTGCGTGATTTTTGATTTTCTTAATGCTGATTCTCTAGTTTTTTCGGATGCTTCAACAATTACATAATCTATTTCATTGACCATACATTTGAGTTTGTGTTTGAGTTTTTCAATTTGATTTCGTATATTGTTTAGTTTCACAGTAACTCGATGTAATTCTTCTCTGAGACATAATTTACTGACATGTTCTGCGGCTGATGTTATTTGTTTGAAGTAATTGGAGTACGTAGACGTTAATATTTCGGAATTATATGGCTTTTTAAACATCGACTGTTAAAAATACTATGATTTGTAAATCTTGCTTCAGCTTGACTCGAAACCTCATCAGTTAACATTACTGTATAACACTGTGATTCCGTGGAAGGTGGATGGTGAATGTCTGACACGTAGATACACAGAACGCGCGTATCCTAATTGGTAAATTTCCACTTCATATGAGAACATACACTGACTCACGTTCAATCTTCGTAACATTTGTATTTACCAAAACCTATTTACAAAAATCATTATGATCGTCTAAATTCGAGTAATACACAACTCACAAACAAACCATTAGGTGATACGCTGATTTGGTTGGATGACACTTTTCTCATCAGATGGCCAATTAGTTCAAAATCTAATTCACAATTTTAGTATAAAACTTGCTGAGATTCGAGTGAGAAATACACTGCTGAGAAACAATACGTAATCATGACTCTCATTCTGCGTTGTTTGTGGTTGCATTTCTGCTCACTAATGCTGGCCAGCCCACTCTCGCAATAGTCCCAAAACCAACAGTTTACAACAAAGCGTCAACAGCCTGCAACCTGGTGCACACACTCACCTACGAACACAACTACCCAACTTGCTTTATACTCACAGACTCACTGACAAGATTTCGACTCCGTCTTGCATTACAGCACCCACCATTTCCTCAGGAAAGCAAAGACAAATGTATCGTAAACAAACTGAAATCGAAATCATGGATGGATGTGACGAAAATGCAGAAAACTGTGGCCGAGTGATATAATGAACGAATCATGTGAGTGACAACACAAGAAGTATCTCATTCACCACTTTGCAGATAACGTGAACATTGAAGATACAGAGATCTCGATAATTTCCAAAGAGATTTGGGGTGCACTACGCTCCCTCGAAACTGTACTTCAGATGGTGTACAAAGATGAATTTGGAGGAGTGAGTTTTCTTCTTGTTGATGACTTGACTTCGTCCACGTATTTTATCTAGAATATGATATTCAAGGGTTCTGTGGAAGATGAACCATTATTCTCACATCGTGGAATGCTTTTGGATACCGGAAGGAACTTCATGCCCATCGAAACCCTACGGAAGATGATAGTAGGAGATGTGATATTCAGCATAGTATTTTCTGTTTTCAGGATATCATGGCTATGGTTAAAATGAATGTCTTTCATTGGCACATCACAGATGACGAATCGTTTCCCTTTGTCTCAACCACCTACCAGAACTGTCAGACAAGGTGAGTTGAGTCAATCAATGTTCAGCCGTTTATTAATTCGACTCTCGTCTTAATTTTAACAGGGTGCACATCATCCACGAAAGTGTACATATGATGAAATAGAGGTGTCTGATTTATTGGAATACGCTCGTCTCCGTGGAGTCCGGATCATTCCAGAATTTGATACTCCAGGTAAATAAGTTTGAAGGCATTTGTTATGATGCAGTTATGAAACAGCTATGTCCGCATGAAGTGAAATTGTATAAATATTTGAGTCAGTGTGATGGTGTTCTCAAAATAATGCCGCAAATGGAACTTGGCACCATGAATTCATCAGAGGCTTTAGGTTTGATATTATAAAGAGGACTGTTCATGATAATATATTTTCAGGTATATTAAATGAAGGAGGTGATGAGGCGCATTAGTGCTGAGTTGCCTGACAGTTTTATATTTGACGAAAGCCTTACTGGTTTCTCTGTGAAGAAAAGACAACAGCTTTATCCAAATCATTGCGTGTTTATGCATTTATTGATTCTCTTTCAGTCGCGTCACGTATTTAAAAAAACTTGTTGAAGAATAGCTTTAATATCATTATTCGAAGTGTCAGTAACACTATCAAGTGCTTGATCACTGTATTTTAAGTCGCAGGGATTATCGTTGAGTGAAGGAATGCAGTTCGTGTGTAATCAAAGGAAACGTGATAACAATCGATTTCAAATGGTGAGTGGCATGGAGTGTTGACTGTTGAATGGCCATGTCATTTTCAATCTAAGTAATTTTGTACCTCTAAGATTTTTCAGAAGAATGGTTACTGAACGAAGAATACCCTTTTCGATAACTTCATCATCAGGCTCTACAGTTATATATACATAATAGTAGTGAATGAATTGGTGTTATGAACAATATTAATGCTTAAATAACGACGAATCAATAGTATCAATAGATTAAAGTTCAAAAGCATCAACACAACAATAAACTGAATGTCAGAAAACTTAGGAAAGATAATATTACAAATTCATGAATTTCTAGTCTCTACTGAAGGCCGGTCAGGGCTGTGGTAGTGGCTAGCTGGACTTGCTTCTTTCGCACACAAAGCACTGGTTGTTTCACGCGAATCGCAATAGCCTCTGTTGTTTGAACATTCGGTAGTTTGATGTTTTGGAAGTTTATTTGGCACCCGGTAGATGATTGTAGAGAAGGATTCTTTCTTGCTGAATGGCTTTGTGACCGATTTGGACCAGATGGTATAATATCGAACTGTTGATGGTTTTTTCTACTCATTTACTTAGCCACACTGGGAGATGTTCTCGAACATGGAAAATTAATTTCGTAGAGCAACGGCCGGTACGTGATTATTTAAACAATAATGTTGCTCATAACACCAATTCATTCACTACTATTATGTATCTAAAACTGCAGAGCCTGATGATGAGGTTATCGAAAAGTATATTCTTCTTTCAGTAACTATTCTTTTGAAAATTTTAGTAAGCACTTATAAAAATTGTCAATGTGATCTTCACTGGTTGTCACAATACTTCCTTGTAGCGCATACATTGTCATGGGGAAAAGCATATCCAGACTTACTAACAAAATGTTATATCGACTCTAAACCAACTGGAGAATTGGGTCCATTGAATCCGGCCAATGATTCTACATTTGATTTTTTGAGGAATCTGTTTACGGAAGTCACCAGCCGATTTCATGATAACTATATTCATCTTGGAAGCAATCAGATAAGTTTTGCCTGTTGGTGAGTGCACTCTTGTTTTCTGTCACATTTCATTTAGGCAACACGTTAAGACATACCGAAATTCTCAAAATATCCTGATAGAAAACGTTTTCTTGCTTCAGATGACAACAGGTTGAACTCGTCTCATCTAGTACATTTCATCATTACTTCAAATTTATATTTGTTTGAATCTCATCCAAGTTGAAATGAGTGATTCTCATGTTCCTTTGGTCAGACATTTCCAAATCTCTTGAGGAAAATAGTTGAAATTAAAATAATAAAGGTATATATAAAACGTACAGTTTGTCTGTACAATTCTTGTCTAATCATCTCTGAGTCTTGATTAGTCACCAAATACAATATCGTATGCATTGTGATTCGAACTGCACAGAATAGTTCTCAAGATTTATTATTAGGCTATATGTGTTATACACCGTGAACGGTGTATGGAGGGTTTCGGATATGCCTTCAATAAAACTGTTTCAATAAAGGTCATGGCGAACGTGTGTGAAGTAAGTAAGGCATTATGAACTAAACTTTCGATGTGAATGTGTGAATAATTGCAGACCATATGTCAACACACTCAAAATCGAATAAAATTGCTTCATTATTGTTGGCAATTATGAGTGATTAATGTGCCATTCGAAGTCTTCAGTTACACATATCCTTAATGGAACCACCGACAGTTTCAATAAAACATAAATATAACGTCAAGCATAAACATTTTATCTTATAAGATACATATAATCAGGATCATAAATTAGGCATGAAGATTAGTGATTCATATCTAAACTACTTATTGATCAAGTCCTGTCATGCATCATAGCAGGTGTGACGGTACCACCTTAACTAACTTATTGATATGGTATACTAATATCATAAATAGATGGTCAAAAATTTTATTTCTGTTAATAGCTTACATTGCAACTGAACGGCAGAAGAGAATTGTGCCATATTCTTTGTTTTCTGAATGTCATGCACGACTTCACTAGGAGGATGTCACTTCACTTTCAGACACTAGCACGACTTACATGAACTAATACGTAAAGATACTTTTGTATTTCCTACACGACAAGAGCACTGAAGTTACTGAAGAACGATTTCGATGTTCTTGAATTTATCTAATTGTAGCCCCAAGAAGGTAGTCATATTTTACTGAGGTGCTACTGAACTCCAATAATGCTCAAAACTTATTTTAAGGATTATCGCAAATTTACATAACCCTTTCAAGATTGCTTACAAACCGGTTCCGCCGTTATTGTGCTAACTCACTGACAGTGGCGCTGAGATATGCAACACATCAGTGAAAGAAACCAACTGGATGACGTTGTCATTATTAGCCTCATCTAAGTGTTTGTACATTAAATATACCACCGTAGACTTCGTTGATTCCTTGTAGTAATAATATAAGTCTTCAAAAAGACGACCATTATTGAGTAGAAATACGTGTGAAGGGAAATGTCTTTGAATAGAAACGCAGTCACGCCATTAATTGTTTAACCATTCTAACACGTATCATTACAATCTGACAAAACACTTTTCATAACAAATAGCCAGTCAAAACTTTTTATTTAACACGAGAATATAAGTACGAGTTCAATGATTAAGGTGTAATTTATTAACTGATTAAACTGAAACTATACAAATTAGAATACAAAGTGCGTCTTGGTATCATTCCCCCTGTCTGTCTCTCATTGTTGTTTGTCTCAATGTACACTCATATTTCAGTAGAAAAACAACTAATACGACTATTTCTTTTCGAAATGAAACACATTTTTTCAGCCTACTTGACATTTGTACATGAATAGTCACTTCAATAAATAATAAAGTAACATAGATTAACAACTAATACCACATGTTTTTTCGTTATATTTTTCACAAAACTATCGTTTCAAAATAAGCTGTTTCGATTGATTTAGCTTAAATCGCAATGTGGCCCCGAATCCACAGAAACCAAGTGGATTCATCGGATTGATAGACTAGAGAATTCGGATATTTCGGTCTCAAATTCCGAATAAATACACTGAATACGCATTGACATCTTCATTATTTTCATCGTGGTCCTCTTTTATTTTACTCACAAGTTTCAGTATGATTTCAAAAAAACCATTTCTCATTGCTATGTGGTGAGTTATGTAGATGAATGCCTCACGAGAGCTTTTGAACTAGGAGGATTCTAGGGAATGGTGAGGGCTTACACTGACGACTTTCGAAATTGAATAGATCGAACACTCGCGAAAGTGTTAACTGCTGGTTACCTTCACTGAAGTGATATTAAAACATTCTTCAAGAGATGATACATGCTAGTTTGCTAGGAATAACGCATCAATGTGGCTTTAACTCAACACGAATTTTCTAACTCGGAATTCCGGTGACAACTCATATGAGAGGATGTTCTTGGACACAAATATGAAGAGATCATGAACCAACAGATGAGACCAGCATATCAGCTTAAAGTGAGTTATCGGGAGATAGAAGTTCAACCAAGTGTAGAGATTAACTAACACAGGAGAATAATTAATTCTGAGGAAATCTTGTTAATCAATGCGCACTCACTAACGCATAGCCATACACATTAGGGTGAGCCAGTGCAACATTTTTAAATGGATCATTTTCAGGTGATCTATTACATCCAGTACATGCAATGTGAGTAACGTAGTGGCAGTATCCGATATGTGGAAAAGTCTTACTTCCAGGGTAATCCGAAGCCTGGGAAGGATGGAAAGTCTTTATCTTATAATGAGCACTGAAATGTGATGAGAACGTCATCAGTAAACCGTATTGCATCACTGTGTATTTCATGAAATCAAATTACTTGATAATGAAGTTATAAGTCTACCACAGCGCGAAAATTCTTTCCTTGTTGAAGTCACCTCGTTCATCTTACATAATCGTCTTTACTGTTCACCCTTATTCTTTCCTGGATTGCTTAAAAACGACTATGTCATACTTTGTAGAACTCTGAAGACTGTCAGTCAGTTTTGTCACACTGTGAGCAACCACTTTACCTGCAGGCTTCACCTTGTTTCTCCCCAGGTAAAACAAGAAGTCTTTTCAGAAGACTTTATGCATGTACGTCTAAATATAAAAATTCCACTATACCATATTTGGTGGTACGTATTTTATGTCATGAAAATAGTGTTAGACATGAACTAACCAACCTTCTTTGCACTACTAAATTAAACTTTTCCTCCACCCTCGTAGAATGGATTACAGATGCCTACCGTCTATCACGGTACGTAAACACCACTAATTATCAATTGACTCTTCATTCACCCGAAGCCTTGTCAAAACACTTCTTCAAATAATAATATGCACTAAAACGTTTCACTGAAATCATTACAGCAAGAAGTAAGGTATAAATGCATGCATTTTCGAAAAGACTTCTCTGTGGATGATCAGTCTGCATGATTAAGTGACTAATTGCGTTCAACCTTGTTATGCAGGCTAAGCACCCTAAATTCCAGATTGGAACAAATGACTTACAACACTATACAGGTTGTAAAATCGAGACGGAAGTTACATGGGAATCTGCAACCTCCTCATCTTCGTGTGACTAGCAACCTTAACGCTTGGCCCTCTGACGTGACAAACTCGTTGGAAAAATGTTCTGGAGCAGGAGATATTGGATACCAGTGTCTCCAACAGCAGATAGCATTTTGGAGTATACTGTTCTTCATTTGAAATCTGGGGCATAAACATACTCTTCGCTAGAAGTACTTAGTGACTGTTTATGTACCGAAATTTGGGCCGCCACACGCTTCACTTTCAGACTTGGATTGATCCCATAGTTTTAATGTGAATCGGAAATGGAAGACACACATGTGTGAAGTATTTACGATGAGTTCCAAGTGAACAGGAGTATGAAGTGCAGCACAGGGAGAAGTTTTAGTGGTTGACTAAACATTGAGATCAG
The DNA here is from genome assembly GCA_944472135.2 of Trichobilharzia regenti. Classification (NCBI taxonomy): domain Eukaryota; kingdom Metazoa; phylum Platyhelminthes; class Trematoda; order Strigeidida; family Schistosomatidae; genus Trichobilharzia; species Trichobilharzia regenti. The sequence goes on from OX235265.1 coordinate 94,675,347, forward strand.
ATGTTCGACCTCAAATATAAGAAGAAGCGTATTGAGTAAATTACAGAAAGTAAGATTCTGTACAACATGTTCATGACAAGATATCTTATGCTACGTAGGAAGCACTCTTTGCAGTGAAAGTTGAAGGGAAGGTAATGAGAAGTCATGGACAGATGAATGAGTTGGTGAAGTTCTTCCGACAGAAACACGATCTTCAACTATGTGAATTCTGATATCTAATATTTCTCGACACCAACGAGTGATCTACCGATTCAAAGTAGACAACAATTGTTTGTCTTCATTCAATGTTGCAGACACCAAAGTGATACTGGACGGTTTCATTTATTCGTTTAATCTTTTTATTTGTCAGATTTAAGACTTTTACTTATGCCTTCGTAGTCTGATGGATCACAGAAGGCTGGAAGATAACAGTGAAAAATGTTGATTTATGTTATATTTACGTCCATCTGTAGACATAATTATTAATCAAATGTTAACTAGGCTAATGAAGTCCTCTCTGTTTGAGTAAACTCGTTACACACTATTGGCTGATTAGTAACTCTTCCATTCACTTGTTCACCATTCAATTCCATGTAAAGATTTCCAGTAAGCTGTCGTGAAGCAGCAGCAAAAGCTTCTAATTCGCTTCCTGAAGCTTTCCTATCAATATTTGTAACATTTGCCTCCTTATATAACCACTATTTTCCCCTTATCCATCTCTGTTGAACCACGCTTTCGTCATATTTGGTCATTGTGTCACTAATAAATGTCTGTTTTCCCCACCCTTATTCAACCACCCTTCCACCTTCTCTGTCACCTTCATCTTTCCCTGAAGTTATACACGCTCCTGATGCAGTCACATGAATATCTCAGAATCCATTTCCAACACTCATACATATCAAAAAATACAATAAAAGCGTGAAAAGTTTATATTTCAATAAATTCGTATACTTTAGTCGAAGTGAGCATGAAATTTTTTCACTGTTATGATATTTCTGATTACTTTCAAACTGTTCCGAATGGTGGGAGATGAATAAATTTCTAATCTTTTGAATGAAATGCAACAGATATCACTATTTTGTTTTGACACAAACTAGTGTCATGCATCTATTTCTTTGTTTAGTGTAGACTGAATTCTCTCAGTCAAGTTTGCAGTATGACCGCCATTCTAGGTGACTGGCCATCATGGTGCACTCAAAAATGTTGTTATTAGATGGTTGGAGGAAATTGGCACAAAGCGGTGAACGTAGGTTTCGTGTTTGCTGGCACCCACCAGTCAGCAAGGCATATCTGCCACCTAGGATGGTAGGCACATTGTAGACTTGACTGATAGAACTCAGTCTACACCAAACAGCAGACTGTACACATGACAGTAGTTAGTGTCCAGTCAAAGTATCGGATACGGTCCTACAGAAAGTCATTCGCGAACCCAAATTGCTCATTGATAACAACAGTTCTGAGAAATCACTATTGTATGCCGAATATAATCCATAACAATGTCTGACCAGGAATCAAGCTACTGACTATTGATTAGTAGTGTGTAAAATGCTTGTAAAAGCAGATCTTAATGAAAATGAAGTAAATAAATAATTTCTACCTTACATTCTGCGAACTCCGGAGAAGTTTAATATGAAGTTCAAAATAGCTTCTGAAGTTCCAGAAATAGTGGAATTCCTAATACCCGTACTTATATACTCTACTTACAAGCACCAAAATAGTGAACATATCAGGGAAATATTTTTAGCGATGAAACATCAGAGGAATATCAGAAACTAGCCTGTATACGAAATGAAAAACTCACATATGTGGTAGACAACAAAACCCGCAATATTCTGATTAAAATATCCAAAGAATCTTAAAAAAAGCTCGTTTTCGGTGGCAATAATGTTCCACCAATTGATTGACCATAATGAGTTGACACAGAAACTGATAAAATTATCTAAGGAGGCTCTTCTTAACTCTCGATTCTACAGAGTGCGTAATCAATTTTCCGAGAGCAGAAAGAAATGCTCACAAAAGGACCAATTGTCACATTGGTTGTCAATCAACTGCAGTGTGAGAATGTAATTCATAGCACAGAGGAAGCACTAAGTTTAATAAATATGACGACAACATCAGATCACCCTGCGCATTAGAATTAAAACAAGCAGAGGAAAAGAAACTAAGTCAAAAGAAATCACAAGAACTGGATCTGATCAATTTCAGGAATCAGAAAGACGCAGGTATCACGAAGACTGGTAGGTGGGGTGGGCAGGTATGCAAAAGTCAAAGAAAGTATTCAAATGCGTCAGTATGTGAAAGTTGATCAGCTAACAGGTGTCCTGATTAATGAGACTGAGAAATCTACAATCGTTACCTATTGATCATAAATGGTTTAATTTTATGCCTAAAACTAACAGTGCCACTAGAGTAAACAGAAGCGTTAAGATAAACAAAACGGTATATCCTATAGGGCCAGTAGTCGATTTTAGAAATGAACCAGACAAATGAGTTGTCTGAATGCACTGAGTCGATAAATTGTCCCAGTTAACCTCAGAGTGTTAAAACTAAAGACTATTGAATTCACAAGAAAGGAAAATGAAGTGAAATCACATTCAAATAAAAAATTATGGAAATTGGTTGGTTTTGATATGTCTGATCCTTACATTAAAGTAGCTACGATTATGACTATAGAAGCAGTTAAAATTGGATGAACTGCGTATCGTGAATCACGCGTACAATCGAGTAACTCACTTAGTAAACTACTCTTGGATTTGATTGTGTCGTGTGCCTACTGTATTCACGTCCAAAAGAAAGAATAATAGACAGACAGAGGGAATAGCAATGACATTAACAATATCTCCAACCGTAAGAGGAATCTCCACGGATAGTTAGGAAACATCTTCTACTGCAAACGTTTACTAGAGAGGTGGGGATGACACTTTCAGTATGCCATAAACACAACAAACATGTGATTTATCCACACTTACAAAGTCGGTGTTAATGGGAATAAAATTCTCATTTGAGTTAGAAAACTACCACAGAGATTTGGCCATGTCATGTCGTGAATTAAGGCGAACAGAAGAATGGCAGTTATGCACAAGATTTCGTATAAAGCCATCACATTGTAGTGAGCACGCAGATAATGGGCAGTTCCATCTGTTAAATCCAAAGGAAGGCTTAGAGTAGTGCTCACCAACCGGTCAAAGGCACTAAGGGGCATATCAGAAAGTCGAAATAACGAAATGAATTAGACAGAAGAAGCATAATTTCTGAGTAGCCATCCCACAAAATTCACTAAGAATCTCAATAAGGCTAGCAATAAAAGGAAAGTTGAACAGTGATCCCACTAGACCCAAGATTAATAAGAAGGCATTTTAAAATATCCTCAGAGCTTCTAATTATGGAAAGGACCTCGGAAACACAACATAGGAGTCTTGATAAAGTGAAGGATAAGGCAACTTTCTAACCCAGGAGGACACTCCAGTAGACCTGCATCAATGAATTTATTGGGACATGTGAATATAGATGAGTATAGACAGACTGACCATAGGGAGTTGACTGGCTTGGAGAAAAGTGAATCCATGTCAATCCTAACACTAACACAAAAATTACACACAACTGTTGATGATTTATTTAGGTCTGGTATAGTGTAGTTAGTCTACAACACTAACACAACCACAGAGATGAAAGGACTGACGTCTGTGCCCTATTTTTTCATTGTAGGTTCGCATTTGAGGTAAGTATGGAGGTCATTTATTCGGTAAAAATTAGTGCATTTCACTTTCAGGTTGAAATTTGTCAGTGGCAAACCTCAAAGCACCAAAGCTGATTCTATGAAATACACTCTGCCGATTTGGACAGTTTCGTTGGCACACAATGTCATCGGCATTCAATGAAATAAAGAATCATTTCCATGCTTGATATACGTGATACTGCTCAAATGAGTGGAGCTAAACATACTCTTCTTAATGCCTGCTATATAAGAGAAGTGATGTGTACTTGTCATAGTTTTAGAAGTTCAACTAAGGATAATCATTGCTTAGTAATAATTATCCTGGACTTATATGTATGACGAGATCTGTTCCTCAGAAGATGGACATCTTTCAAACAAACAATGTGTCACTCAATTCTATGTCAACCAAAAGACTCAACAGCGAAAGAAGATAAAACCAACATCATCTACAAAATAAACTGTAACAACTGCGAAAAACACTACATCGGCCAAAGTGGACGTCCCCTTCGTCTTCGTATCCACGAACATAAGCTAGCCGTCAAAAGACATGATATCCACTCCCTCATTTCACTACACACAGACAACTACGGACATCAATTCGACTGGGACAACGTTCAAATATTAGACAAAGGAAATAACAAGAATGCTAGGGAATTTTTAGAAGCTTGGCATTCCAGTGGATCATCAATCAATAGACACATCGACATAGACAAAATTTATCAACCAATAAGAAAGAAACTTCACAGACAAAGGGTCAAAATTCAAGTCAAAGAAACAACCGGTTCCAATACAAGTAACCTAGAAGGTGTGAAAACACACACAAACAACCAATCACGTCCAAGGTCACCAGGAGAGATGATTAATAAACTCGTGGAGAAATCTAAAAGCTCACTTCAAATTGAAGTATGCGCTGAAGATGTCACCCAGTAAGGTGATGAAAGCTTCGCAAACCAACCATCCAGCTCAGAGAACAAAACCACATCAAAGTCATTGATATCAGATATGATATGATTATGAGCAATAAATTGTGCTCGAAACGTCATCAGTAAACATTACTGTACAACACTGTGAGACTTTATGAAAACAAAATTTACCCATAATGGAAACAATGTGTCATCAAACTGAACTGGGACCTGGTGAGATATATATTCATAGAAACAGCAAGAAAATCACCAGAATTTCGAAAACATTGGACGTTGGAAAGTGTCCACCCAAAGAAAGACCAAGAAAAACACTACGACTTTAGATCTCACATACAGAATAATCATCCCACACACACGAAGTGTATTATTTTACGGCGATCAGAATCTAAAGCGTTAATTTATGAAGACAAGACGAATATATACAGATCTGATTCCATACTGAAGAGGATGGAAACATTGATTTGCATGCCTGACCTGTTAGTTCTTTGCACTTCTATTTCTTACTACTGATTAACTTTATAAGTAGCATGAGATTATATTTTCTAACATCGTGACCATGGTTATTTATTTCTATTGGAATGTATCTGACTTACTGCACTAAAATTCAATTTGTTCTCGCTTAATTATCTTCTTTTGGTTAAAGTTATTCGCTTCACATTTCCCTCTATATAAATCATTTCAAAATTAACTTGTTTAATGGATGTATCATAAATTGAAACACTATTATTCACCGGACGACGTTTCTAACACAATGAATTGCTAATAGCCATAATAGGTGAGATTCTTGTTAATTGATATAGTCACTGAGCGAAAACCGGCGAAGATACACAAATTCACCACTGTAAATTCCCCAGTTTATCATGTCACTCGACCATTTACTCTGCAGAAGTATGCAGAAGGGGTCTTCTAGAGTGAGGATCAATGAAACTCAGCGAGATACAGACCACTACCAGTGACATAAAACCTATTGGAGAGTTTGACTTATGGTAACGCATAACAAGACGTTGACAGGGAACAACACATTCCATTAGGGACAACATGATTTTAAGAGAGATGGATCCTGTTCATCAGATCTCCCATTAGCATGGAACGATTGAGTAAATACGTCCAACCCCTGTCCTTGCCATGGCCATCATAAACAAGTAATTTTTGGTAACCACCATCCCATCGCCTTTCTTATCTAAACTTCCTGTTTATTCATGTTATTTCAAGTTTTTCTTAATCCCTGTTTACACTACCATATTTTCTTACCCGAACTTAGTGTTTATTTTGTCATTTTACTATTTCTACATATTTAATCCCTGATTGCATAAACAATTATTCATCACATTAGTTTTTATCCAAACATCCTGTCTATTTTGTTATTTCTACATTTCTAACCCCTAATTGCACAATGTCAGTCTTCTTAGTTATTTTAATGCTATTTTGTTTGTTTTGTCCATCCCTCTGTTTATTATGGCATTCTAATTCCCAATTTTAATTTTTATTAATTTGACCCTTGACCGGATATTATTCTGGAACTTTCCCATCCATTTGATATAAATACACGAATGTACAGCCTAGATGATGACTTCGTCGAAAAGAAAATTTTCTTCGCTGCAACTGTCTTCTTACTTAACGATTGAGTAATTAGTGCCAACCGTCTCACCGATGTCATTCTGTGATGTAGTTGTACATTTTATTCTTGGTTTCACAATTTATCATTATTATATTATCTAACTGCTATGTGACAATAGTTATTTTTCCCCTCTTACCATCTAGTATGCCTATTTTACTTATACACTCATTGTTGCCTGACTTTTTTTAATAACAATACGTTCACACAATATGCACAACTTTCAGCGTGGTTTATTGCGTAATATTCACTATGCATCCAGGAGTTTCAAGTTAAACAGCCAGTTCCAGTACATCATGTGTGATGGCATATGTGAAGAATAAAATAATCCACCTGGGTATTTTTCTTTGTTCCCACAGAAATGCTCAACGGTAGGCAGCACACAATTTCAAAATGTAAACGAATCCAAAATTTGGTGTCCAAAGGATATAATGGAATGATGATAACAACACGAACTAAAGAAAATAAGATGCACTGTCTCACATGGAAATTCAGGTAGCCTAGAGATCCAGGCAGACAGCCAATTATTAAATCAGTTGTTATTATTATTATGACCACCTCGATTGTTTTCGAATAATTCACATCCCTGGACTGTGATCCTACATTTTGTGAACCACGTTAAATCAAATGCCGATATCTACATAAATGTAAAACCTTTTGAGTATTTACCGGAAATGCGTAATCGCTTTTCATCGTTATTGCCAACGCGTAGTTATTTCTTGAAATTACGAAATTGAGTGTATATCGGCTTATCGTAAGACAGAGATCATCCGAGGAATGCGAAGTATTTGTGCAATACATTTCGAACATTTATTTGTCTAGTCTGTCTATATGAAAAATGAAGGCAATTAAAGTTCACAAAGTGGTAAAAAGGATTTAAGAATAACAAGAATAATTAACACTACGTTCGATTATCCAATCATATACGGAATACCAAGGTATGTTTAGAGTGATAACAAATTGTTAATTGTAAATTAATTCAAATCTGTGACCATGTAACTTCCAACATCACAATAATCTTGTACTTAACAGTGACTGTGAAATAATCAGAATTTTTAAATGTCAGATTGAAGAATGCAGTGTATGATGTGTGCTTAATGCAACAAAAACCAATAATACTTATTAATTTTGAAGTCTTTGTATTTCATGGCAGCACTAATTTTCTTGGACCACCACTAAGGTCCTGATAACCTAAATATTTGAAACAAGCAAGTGAAGTTTATAAGCATTAGGTAAAATACGGATTCAATTTGTGAAATAGCCCGTTCTGTTGGAATCTATTCGATTGAAGGTCAGTTTCATCAAACGTCTATCACGTTATTCATATTCTTTACGATATTTTTGTTATTTCAAACAATACTGGTCCCAGTTTCTCAGTGAGAATTAGTATCACGATTACTAACAATTATTGGCAGGGTCCACATGTGGTGAGAGCAGCCTGCTAGCCAATTGTTTGACATTAATCTACGTTAATGTCTAGGTCACTAATATGGGCCGTGAGAAAATATGAACAAGGCTGTTTCAACAACCAATCACAGCAAACTTAACGTGGGCAAACATGATTCGCAGATAGATGGCTCCACTTTCCGAGGAACTCGAAAACAATCAATCAGAAGACTGCGTTTTCCTACTTGACTAGGCTATAATAATGTATGTGAAATTTATATAAATACGTGTTGATTTCCGTAATAAAACGATCTGTTTCCAGCCCTTGTCTTCTGTTGTTACACACACTTTGACGCTTGCATAAATTACTATTGCATTATTACTATTTTAAGCCAACAGGAGTCACTCATTTCTTAGATTTGAAGAACCTTTTGTATCCACAACTCCTAAAAGAGCGTATGACTTTCAGGAGTTGTGAGAGTCGGTCACTAATACTTCGTTTGTGGAAGCCTAACTTTGGCTTAAACACAACGACCTGTGTCCGTGTATTGTTCGGTTGGATACGCGCACGTCTTACAATCTGGTTACGAAATGATAAATTAATGATAAAAAATTACTATTACACGAGACACTAATGTAGTGAGTGCTCGTGCCCAAGATCGACTGCTGATATAGCTGATATCTAATCTTATCCCTGATTTGAGATACCAACACTAAGTATGACTATTCGTTATTGTTTCGACGAGAGTTTCACTGAGAATCGGTCATTACAGTACACCTCACTCACTGGAAGTCATAAAACTGCATTAATATATCTGATATATTTGGCTAAAAGTATTGCCACACAAGTGAATGACCAGCCAGATGAGTTTCGGCAATCGATGTCCGTGTGCGCTAATTCTGAGAATAACCAGACCTACTCGGAGCTTTAACCAGTGATTTATCTCGTTGTTACACAGTCGTTTCTCCTTAATTAATGGCAACTCCCATATTTCTTCACACTGACGATAGCTCAACACTGAACTTAACATAATCATTCAGATATTTTGATTGATGATAGAAGGCTTTTCTAAAAGATACCTGTGCTTGCTTAATCGCTTCTTGAACGCGTCCACTGAGGGCATTGATACCGCCTATTCTAGTACTCAGTTTCTAGATTTTATGAATCGATGGAAGAAATGTTACCCACAGCATTACAGTTCCTCCTCGTGTTCTGAACCATCCTCCTTTTTCTTTTGAAATACACATATGCGTGCATTTTACCAGAAATTCATATGAGTTATTGAACACTTGGCAGGTGATTTTAGTTAAGGTGCTGCGTATTCCCCATAAGGATCTAAAACTTTTACCTACTACTGCACAACAATCAGCAGAAGTATTATAGTCATGGCTTGACACACACACACCCATGTGCTTGTGTGTGTGTCAACTGTTGACAGTTGTATTCCATCCATACAAAAACTAGATATTACTGATTGGTTGATCTAAGTAGTTGTACACCACTCACAACAACCAGTACAGTTTGTTCAACCACGGCAACCATATTCAATCAAAAAGTACAAGTGCTTCAATGAAATATTCATGTGATTGTGTGGTGATTCTGTCAATAAATATCAGATAAGATCAAAGTCCATTTCAGTGTTAGCATAAAATCCACTGAGATTGAGGAAACCGAGATACCGATAAGACAAGAGGAATCATGATTTTTAATTTCATGTTTTTCTTGATGGAACTGCTGCTCAATAACTCACTTTATACAATAGCGTTAGTACCGAAGCCGTCATATTGCGGAAAATCCTCTATAGTTTGCCGTCTAAAACGACGACTTGGCATTAAACACAACTATACCTCATGCACAATATTGTCAGAAGCTGTGACTAGATTTCATAAGCGCCCGGAGTCGAAACATCCACCAATTTCCAAAAAAATGTCACATGCAATATAAGCACTCTGATTATCAATATCCGATATGGATGTGACGAACAGAAAGGTTCGCTATGGCCCAATGCAGCATGTGATGAATCATGTGAGTTGTACCACAATGACTAATTCAATCACCATTTTGCAGATAATGTGAAAATAGAAGAATCTCAAATTAGCATAAACTCCCCTGAGGTTCGGGGTGCTTTACACGCTCTCGAGACCATACTTCAATTGGTGTACCAGGAAGACGATGGAGCGGTGCGTTTCGTTTTTATCTCTGGTTTGATTTCATTAATTTATTTCATCATATAGAATGTTACATTTAGAGGAATTTTGGAGGACGAACCAGAATTCGGACACCGTGGAATGCTGATAAATACTGCAAAGTACTTCTTGCCACTTGATGTCCTGAAGAAATTAATAGTAGGAATTGTAATAGTCATTATAATGCTTTCTTTTACCAGGATAGCATGGCAATGGTCAAGATGAATGTGTTTCATTGGCATATTACAGATGATCAATCATTTCCCTTTATCTCGACTACTTGTTCGGAACTGTCAGAGGTGAGTAAGGCGAAAGAAAACCAGGTCAATTATTGATCGAAATGTTTTTTAGGGTGACTATCGTCAGTTTAAAAGCATATATGGTGAAGAAGATGTGGAAAAACTGTTGCACTATGCTCGTCAACGTGGAATTCGTGTCATTCCAGAATTTGATATTCCAGGTAGATAATTTTAAATATATATTTAATATGATTTAATTATCCATCATGTCAGTTCAAGTCAATTAATACCATGCAGAGACTTGAATGAGTATGAACATGCTCTTGTAATGATGCTGAAAGTAGACTGTCTATCAACCAATTCAACATAGTCATCATAACTATAGTGCAGTTTATGCATGATTTTGTGTTTGAAGGTATGTTGAATCAAGGAGATGATGAGAGGCGTTTACCTGTGCTGAGTTACCTATCAGGTTTGATTTTGCTGGAAATTATAAACCAAAGGCGGTTGTGAAAAATTCACAGTTTGTGGTTCTGTTTAGTCGTCTAATATAATCCAGATAATATGCAGAATTATCCCACCAGTGAACAACGTGGATATCATTGGTCCAGTGTTTGCATTCAACGTCTTGCAGTTAATCTTTGAATTGACCAACGTAATTAGTGTGAAATACATGTGTTATATGAGTTGAACAGTGTATAATTTCAGACAGCAGAATACGAATCAATCTCAGATAGTGAATCCACTCATCATCGTATCTTGTATTTCAACGACGTTATTTGTCGAAATATTGTGAGGCTGATTTCCATTGACTGTCACAATCATCTTTTGGGGGAAAGGCTATCCATACCTACTAACTAAATGTTATAACGACGATAAAGAAAATGGAAGGTTGGGTCCATTGAATCCAGTCAATTTGTCGCTGTATGATTTCTTGGAGAAACTGTTTAAAGAAATCGTCGGCAGATTTCATGACAATTACATTCATCTTGGCGGCAATGAGGTTGACTATGAGTGCTGGTTAGTTCTGTTGATTTTCTGTAAGATTGAATGAAGAGTCACTGTTATGGCATCGCCATATTTTCCTTTCAAACTGAAGACATATTTTTCTCTGTAGAAGAAGGTTCCAATAGAATTTTCAATGCGACCCCACAGCATATGGGCTGCCAATTTGTAGGTTGACTAGTAATATGGAAAAAACACCATTTAAGGTGTTGTCGTGACGTTATCTTGAAGTTTGTGCTGAAGATGTCGGATAACTTCCATCCAAATTTGTGTGTACAGGAAACAGTCTGTAACAACCTTCGGATTTTCCAATCCTAAGTGACTGATTTACCAAAATATTATTTTGTATTAAGGTGTCCGTTTATGTGATATTACCAGCGCGTTGCAAAACATTTATTGCAATCAAACATGGTAGCGACAAATCGCCAATGAAATATTATCCTGCATAATTCCACTTCTGAATGGTTAAAATCCACAAATGCAGACAGATCCTGAATTACCGATCACTCCTATTGTCTACCAGGAGTGTTATGCTGACGAATGTGAAGTAAGTTTCATAAAATATGTTTGTAATTAAATCGCTAAACTCGATATTCAGTGAGAACACAAGATTATCAGTCCTATTTATTTGATGATAAGGAGGATTGTTGTGATTCAGTCATATGTTTTGATGAATGACAGATTATTGCAAGCATTTATTTTCAAGTTATTTTAGTTCACATCTAAAACATTTGTTCCATGTTGGCTGATTTGGTGTCTAAAGACAAATAATAATCCATCTATGTAATTCCCATCAGGCGAACAGATCTAAGTCGCCTAATGCTGCGTTTCGGTGTTACTTCATGTATAGCGATAGGAGAATATTTTCTCTTATCACTTGTCCAGGGGAGTCTGTCGTGCTGAATCTGGCTAAGCTCTCTCACTCTCACAACTCACTAGACCTAAATACAGCGAAAAAATCTATGTGCTTTATCGTGAATCATCTGGTTGTATTTGATCAGTTGAGTTATTGCACGCGATTATTTAATTTGAACAGGGCATAGGAGGTCACATCGTTAATGGAAATTTGTGTCCTCTTTATCTCTGTGGTGAAAGTCTGTTGACACGTTCTATAGGTTCCATAGGTAAACCTGTCGTTCAGTAGAGTGATTATACAAGTAGTTGATGAGTCGTGAATAGAAAGAAACTTCTATCCACATTTTCACTGTTAACCAACATGAAGAGAATCAAACCAATTTTTATTAAATTCAAGTTATGACCGCTACTCATCTTGAAATTTTACTAGACACTTAAACGACAGAGGTGATTTAATTTAATTCTTCGGTTGAATAAATCTAACGTGTCGCATATTTTATCCATGCCAAATGTCTGACAAGCCTCTGAAAAGAGGCATCAGAAAATTCGATATCTCAGGTAAAATGACTTTACAAGTCAACCTGTAAACGAAATTCTTCATCCATTCAATAATGTGCCATCCCCCGTTTCCAGAACAACAATCAACCGATAATTCCTTTCAAATTACACTGCATTGTTATATCCGTTTGACTTGCATACCACTGACTTTACTAATGTGTCATTCGGTTATAACAGATTGACCTCGAAACAATCATTCATGTCTAGAAAACTGTAGATTGGGAAAACACGTCTACAATGCCACTCTAGATGGATATAGGGTTATAGTTTCTGGTACATGGAATCTAAATGATATACAATCTGATCTTGATTGGATGAGATATTACTCACAGAATATCAAAGAGTTAGGAGGTGAGTTGATTCCCGCGTAGTCTGAAAGAAATTTATGTGTTGACGATATTTATCTGGGCGTGTTCCTAATTTCACTTTACCTGTGATATGCAACAGTTTTGAAATGAACACGGATTCACAATGATTGCAGCACATGCGATGTTTTTTGAGTCGTTTGACTTTATATAGTGTGTTGAAATATTAACAACAAAATATATACACATATATACAATGGGGGACATTTCGATGTGGTTTCTGTTACTTATTACTTCAGACATGCAACTCACTTCATCCTTACGACAATGCATACGCTGTTAGTTTCAAAGGAATTCGATGCTACCTTGATTAGAGAGTTAGAATAGTTGTCTACCAGTAGAGCATTAATCAAGAAATTAGGAGGCGAATTCCTTTTTCAATTAATTGCTAACATATCCTAACCTCTATTTAGACTGATAAAATTTTGACAACAGCCATTATGGGTGAAATGTTGTACATAAAATGACATTCCAATGAGTAGCATAACTGAAGATATACTGTTCCATGGTGTAATTGAATCAATTCATGTGACACTCTGATGTGGAGAGAGGATTTATCTGTTACTCGATGGGACTAATGCTATAGCAGGGCGCTGATGGACATCACCAGTGATGTGTGGAAATACAAGTTGAGCTGTTTCAGTGGAACTGATTAATTATTATACGACTGACTCAATAGTGTATATATATAGGCTACAGTTAACATACGCCAGTTCATTCTAGGGAAACCTAATAATTGAATCTATCAGCAGTCCCGCTTCTTTGGAAAACACTCCATCATAATAATGTAAATATCCTCATAATGCATTGAAAACAAGAATAATACTAGCGAACAATTGCAGTTATAGTAAATGTCTCAGCCTCTTCGGATAAAAATTCCTTCCTGCTGGTAAATAATTTTCATTGAAGGCAATTGAGAATTATATCAGAAAGTGTATCATGATATAAATGAGAGGTGATATAAAATTCAGTGCGTTTTGATTATCATTTGACGTGTGTATGATCAATAGGGACATGAGACAACGTGAAACTGATTTGCTTAGTGATACGCTTGTGTAATCAAGAAACTAGTATCTGTTTCAAAGGGTGAGTGTAGTCAGGAGTGTAACATACAGAGTAAGTACCACTGGGAATAAACACGCAGATAAAATTCATATCATTTGTATTTTGTGGATACAAATGTGCTATTTATGGACCGTTATCAAGTAATGAAGAATTTAATAAAGTAGAATGAAACGCGTTTTGAAAGTTAAACAACGAATCTGAGGAGCATAACGTGAACCTTGGTCAATAGACATAATAAGGAGGATCATGAAACTGCAGAATGTCTGTTAATAAAACCTGCACAGTGTAATGAAATGGAGAACAGAAAAAATGGAATTGGGATATCAAGTGTTAAATTTCAACATTAGACTGAGGTGAATAAAGAGGCTGCGTACGCTTCATCCAGATATGGAAACTGGGTTACGTTATATTGACTAACAGAACACCTAGTTGGACTCTATTACATTCGACTCCAAGGACACCGTAGATCACTGAGAATGCCTTTACTGACAGGTGTGCTAAGGTAACGCTATTCAATCATTTTTGGCTCCTTTATACAAAGATACAAGTACATATCTGTGTGTACCTGGATGAAGATCCCTGAGTATTGCCTATGCAATGGGGGACATTGGTACTTTCAATTTTCGACTCATATTATTGAGTTCATCGTTAGCAATTTATCCTTGACCTGCTATATGAGTACCTATCTGTTCGGATTGAAGTACTGGTTATTCTGCAGAAAATCTGTGTAACGTGTTGCGTGTTGAACAGTAGTTCACGATTTTTCAAACCAGTCGACCTGCAAATCTATCAGTCACGTTCTTCAGAAAAATGTGTGGATATGAATTTCTGAAATCCAGTGGACTTTCCTTACTGAGTTTATTGGTTCTTCGAGCAAATAACACTTTTCATTTTGTTTACAGGCTCACATACGCAAAAAGTAAGAGTCATTGGAGGTGAAGCTACACTGTGGAGCACTCGTGTCGATGAGACGAATATAATGTCTCTAGCTTGGTGAGTACTGTTCATTAATCCTCCCTATTTTTTTCACCAAAATCATTGTTTGACAGGTACCTCAACTGTGAATCAAAATGTTGTTAGGTACAGAAAATTAAAAGTGTTTCGGTGATAATTTTCAGGCAGAATGTGAACATCGAAAACCTTTAACAAAACTGTGAGTTTAGATGACATGTTGGAAATAGAATGATGACTTCCTCTGAAACTTACTACTGTAACAACAGAAGATAAGGGCCAGGCAACAGATCGTTTTATTATGAAAATCAACACGTATTTATATATATTTCACATACATTATTATAGCTTATGCAAGTAGACAAGCGCAGCCTTCTGACTGGTTGTTTATCAGAAGTTAAGCAGACGAACTCAGGCTTCTGATTGGTTGTTTCGGGATTCCTCGAAAAATAGAGTTCTCTATCTGCGAATCATATTTTGCCACGTTAAGTCTGCTGTGATTGGTTGTTGAATCAACCTTGTACATATTTCCTCACGGCCTGCTCTCACCACACTACTGGCCAACATCAATAGAATATCATAAAAGGGTGAATAGTAGCAATTTATTAAGTTCCTTTAACTCTACACACAGTATCAACAGACAATGCACCTACATATGAAGTGTTAATACTGAAGTTCAACTTCGACTTGACTCCCCTTTCTTTGAATTGCCACATAGAATCATAATGACTAAATATCTAGACTGTAGGATTTTGTCTCCCTCAAAGTTGACTTTCCCTACCTAAGAAAGACACAGATGGCGAGGAATCGAGTGACACGTTTGTTTATTTCATGAAAAGTCATGACTTATGATTCACAGATGAGAATTTTCCAGCCAATTAATTTGGTGAAATTACATTCAGTGCATTACCGACCTACTTTGAATAAGTTAAGACAAAACGTAAATGCGACGTATTCCAATCCACCTCACTGACGACAATTTTGTGTGTTTCTTTACATCACTGTGATATATGTGTAGGCCTAGGGGTCGAAGAGACGACGGTTCAATAAGGAGATGATGATCCTACAATCTACAAACCTTATATTAGTCGGCCACCATCACACTACTTTTATTTTCTATCTCACTGAAATAAATGGGTACTTTTACAAGAAGTCTGCGCTTCATCGTGTCGCTTTTAAAGGAATGCACATGCCACGCATAATCAAATACAGACTTTTGCACACGAAGTAGACATATTATCTTGTCAACTTACATCTTCAGTAATATGATGAACGTTGAACTAACGTACAGTCGCTTGCTAGAAGAGGGTTAACTACTAGCGAGCACCATTATCTAAGTCTTTTCGGTTCTCGGATCCCCAAAAGGGACACTCAGGGACATACAACGGCAAAACCGAGACCACTGACCTTAGTGGTTAGATTTGTGTGGCAAAATCAACAGGTGTTAAAAAAATAACAGAGAGTCAAATGTAACTGCATCCACCAATATACTAGATTACATACAGAGGTGGATCTAAAAATAGTCATAATAATAATAACAGCTTTATTCCAAACAGTATTTGTGGTACAGGTATGGAATTTTCAGCGTGCATTACAGTATATTGCATCTAATTACCTCATAAATTATATAAGATTTTTAAAAATCAAAAATAAATAAAAATAAAATAAATAAGTTATAAATAAATAAAAATTAATAATTAAGAAAAAAACAGCGTAGAGGATTTCATTTCAAACAATGCACCACAGGATTTGAAATATAAAGTTGATGTGTGGTTGTAGATGCGAACAACAGTGTAGTAGTAACGAGGATAGGAAAACAAAAACTAATGGGACTATTTGTTAGAGTGCCGCAGTAAGTTTATCGTGTCATACCTAACGGATTTCTCATCACATAACAGCTGTACCAGATATGGTATTGTGGAGTTTTTGTATTTGGTAGTCCTAGCATATAGCCTCCTATAGCTGCTTCTAGTTCTTCCAGATGAAATGCAAGGAGATAGATGCGTATAGAGAGGATGCTCGGGGTCCGACAATATTGTATTCGCTAGTTTCTTACATGAAATTATATGTCTATCTACAATAGTGTTCACCAGTTGGTCTAACGATATCCCACTTGCCCTACTAACAGCTTTTAGTGCCCTTCTCAGCGAAACAAAGCTTCTCTATTCCAAACAGTACTATGAGTACAATGTGGAAGTTTCACTGTGTTGATAGGTCAGCTATATCTGGGATTCTCATCGAGTCAACTTTTCATCAAGTACTAACTAGGCCTTACATTGCTCACCTTAAATGATTGGAAGAGAACCAGTGTTTTCAACTAAGGATGGTCGTTTTGAAGGTTTGCTGCTTTCTAGATGTCAAGGTTTCGAACACCGTTTACTGTTCATAATCGTATTAGTCACCATTAAACGACTTCAAGACTTAAGTTATATGATTTTCTTTGTTCTTTTCCATTTTGTCATAGGGGTAGTAGAATTTTGCAGATGTATGCGACAGGTATTGAATCATTCCCACTACACGTGTCTGCATTTTGATTTGATAAATAGAGATTCCACTATCAGTCTCTTTCATTATATTCTATGGTTGGGTGTAGTTACATGTCATGCTATCCCAATTTATCTGGAAAATTCTACTACGACTACGACAGATAGAAGAGAATAAAGAAAACTATGAAATTCAAGTTTCCGAGTTATGTGATTAACACGGATATTAATATGAACCATAAATTGTGTTCGAAACCTTATCATCCAGCAAATGATACTGTTTCACTGTTTATGTATCTAATAAGAAATTAATTTAGACGTAAACGGATTTAATTCTGCCTGCTTTAGTAATTACTCCGACATCCAGGATTTGAAAACAAGTAAACTCTTTGCACTACCTTACTTTCAATGACAAGATTGAAAATTTCCAACCGAAACATAACTCCGACTCCTAAAAGGAGGCTAGTAACAGCCTACTATTAATCGGCTCACGGTGCAATAAGTAAAATGGTTATTATTACAGTCAGTCCTCAAAGACCGTTTGGCATTTTACACACTATACACTTAATTCTCGACTTAACCAATAAAAGAACTGTGTAACACAATGATGGAAAATTTCAAAGTGAAAATTTCGCCGCAATACTGAAGACACTGTTTGGGAACGCAATCCCTATGCATGTGTGATTACAGCGGACTCTTTTGCGGTCCTCAAGTGATGCCAATCAACACTACATGCCTAGCCACATGTATCTTGAATGGCATCCAAAGTAGAAGAACGAGTTTATTTTTCGGTAGGGCCATCACAACCTCTTTGATATAAAAGCATCCCTATATTGGTAGTTTCTTCAACACGATGGCTTGTTCCCAATAAGTCAGAAGTATGTGCTACAGCAGATAAATATGGAATCATGCGACAAATTTTCGCTCTCATCCCCCTAATAACACCACGCATCTGATAAATTTCATTTACATGAGCCGCGAGCCCTGTGAATGTTCCGTGTGTCTGGAAGATTTTGTGGTAACTACAACCTGTACAAGAAAGTTGATTTCAGCATTCAGTGTGGTAAGTCATGATGAAAAAATACACTAAAATATCACAATTATAAAATTACTCAGTCACTAACACACACGATAATATGGGAAGAATCTGCCATGCGAAAGTGAAGCAAACTACAACCAGTAAATTACTGAAAGTATGGGTAAATCGAACTGCACGTATGTCACGGATTCACTAATTGTAGATAACAGGTTGTGTGGTTGACATTTCACACAAGATAGAATGTTCTAATGCTACAACTTAATCTGTACTTTACCAAACCTCCAACTGCTGGTAACAACAGTTGAATCAAAAAGGTTTGTCTTTTTGAACAAAAGGTTCTGCAGAAGGACTTATCTAGTAGACTGGACGTCGCAATACTGTCGAGAGAAGCTTCTGGGAGCTTGTCTGACCATTGTGGCTGAACTATGAAGTATGATGTCGTATGTGTTACCAGATCGAAGAAAAGTGTAAAATAGCGTCCAAACATGGTCGGAATAATTCATCAAAATATAACTTCAAGAACCTAAAGCACCCGCGAGTGACTCCGTAGTTTGTCCAGTTATAATTTAACTCATGCAGTTTTAGGCCTATTTATATTCTGGTCTAGTGAAATACGCATCAAGAATTGCCTTTACTAGAAGGCAGATACCTTCTTCAGTTGCTTCGTAGTTCGCTGAAATAAGTGGAAGTTGGATGGTCAATGTCTGACACTTATATATGCAGAACACACATGTCCTAAGTTGGATATTTTCAATTAATATGAGAACACTCTGTTATAACGGTAGGGAATTGAATGATAGACGTTTTCACCTTATTCTGTCTGCGCCTGAACTAATCTGCCTATCTGCTTGTCGTACCTTCCGATTTAGTAAAGCACGCAAATATCAAAAGACAAAGGCTGGACTGTGACTGTGTATTGAAGTGCAACAACGATAAAGAAAGCCATGGTATTTATACATTTTACAACAATATGGACAGCTAACAGCATTTGAAATAATTTATCTTAATAGCCAATAACAAAGTGCGTGAGAGATGATAATATACCATATGTGCGAGGTTGACAGTCAGTAACAAAATGTGTGGGAATGATAATATACCATATATACAAGATTAGCAGTCACTACCAAAATGTGTGAGAATGATAATATACCATATATACAAGATTAGCAGTCACTACCAAAATGTGTGAGAATGATAATATACCATATATACAAAATTAACAGTCAATACCAAAATATGTGGGATCCTATCACCTCCCCCGTAAAGAGTGTAGGACTTGCTTTTTGGATCTATTTGAAAAGGTTTCGGAGCTCTTCTTTGTCGAGTTGACCTTTGCGTGGTACTGGATAGAGCGTGATCTGTGTGTCTGACACATAACTGTCCTTTTTCATTCGTACGATAATGCAGCAAGAATTTATCCAAAATTTCTTCTGTTGTTCCCTCCCCCTTCGCTTTTGCATAAGCACGCTTAAGGTGTCGACGAAACGTTCAGTCTGTCCATTCGATTGGGGATGATACGGGGGGCTACGAATATGCTGGATGCCAAACAGTTTGCAGCAACCAAGTTTGTCCTGGAAGACAGAAGCGTGCTTTTGACGACGGCGTTGCAAGAGAGATTGATCAGATACATCTCCGGGAACAACGTTGTGTGGTGAAGACGAAACATTAGAGCATACTGAATTTAATGGTACATTAAAGATATGGAGCTTGTCTAACCAGTCAAGACCAAGCAAATCCAAATCATGGTAGTTTGTAACGTAACATACACCATTGAAGTGATGCTCACCAAACTGAACCTGGCAATTTATCTCACCCACGAGTTTCAGTATATCTCCAGAGACATTCTTGGCGACATGCTCGGTCGGCAGAATCTGTGGGCAACCAAGTTTGCGCCACGTAGTTCGGGAAATTACGGTGATATCTGATGCCGTATCCAACTGAAGACGAATACGTTTGCCGTTAATATCTAGTGTTATGTACTTACGTTTGCTGGCGAACTCGACTTTGGAAGTAGTGAAAACGGTCTGTACTCGAGGAGATTGTTTCGGCTTGAAACGACTACTTCTGTTCCTCACCGAAGAATTTTTCTGCGGTGTACAGTAACCCTCCTTATGTCCAAAACGGTGACAATTACGGCATTTATGTTTCTTGAAAGGACAGAACTTGACAAAATGCCACGAACCACAGTGCCAGCACACTGAAGGAGGTTTAGCTGAATTTTGAGACTGACGTTCTGTGTGCTTAACGGTGATCGGAGGACTTTTCACTGTGTTAATCGAACCAAATTCAGACGACTGTCGTTTGCACTCCACCATAGCAGTATCGTGCTTCAAGTTGATTAAACGTAGGCATTCTGCTGTCACCATTTGTAAGGTCATTTTCGGGTCTTGTTCCACAAGTGACAGAAGTCGAGTTCGTATGTCAGTATCTTCTGGGTTCTTCAACCCACAAATAAAAATCAAACACTTGAACTGATCTGATGTCATTTCGTGTGGTTTGAACCTTTCACATTCCTTGTTCACTTTGCCAGCGTAAGTCACATAATCATCGGAAGGCATTTTTGTCAACTGAAAACATTGATACCGAATATTAAACATGGATGACTGTTCACCAAAGATTTGTGATAAAACGGTGACTGTCTCATCGAATGATAACTCACGTGGGTTCTTGGGCAGAATGAAGTTAACATATCTGTTGTGCTCAACAGTACCAAGTTTTCTTAGTAACAATCGGACTTTGGCAGCATCATCAAACATGTAGCATTCAATACGGAAAACGTCTTCGTAACGATTGAACCATGCATCAAATACGAGACCAGATATTGGGTCGTAGTTGAACTCACTGATGGAATTTGAGATGCTTTCATATTTGTCAGAATGAGATGTTGATGGAACTTGAATGGACAGCTTCTGAGTGAGAGCTTCGATTAATTTTAGTTGAGCTGCTTCATTCTGAACTTGCTGCTGCTGCAAGATAGATTTGAGATCGTCCAGAGAGATAGACATTGTAATTGGGTTGTAATTAACACAGTCAAAAATGTTATATAGCTGCGCTGAACAGAATAAAAACTGTCGTCGTTTGCTTGCTATAACTGCAATGAATTAAAGTAAACCCCGTCGCCAATTTGTTATAACTGCACTGAATTAAGTTAAAACCCCGTCGCCAATTTGTTATAACTGTAGGGAATTGAATGAAGACGTTTTCACCTTATTCTGTCTGCGCCTGAACTAATCTGCCTATCTGCTTGTCGTACCTTCCGATTTAGTAAAGCACGCAAATATCAAAAGACAAAGGCTGGACTGTGACTGTGTATTGAAGTGCAACAACGATAAAGAAAGCCATGGTATTTATACATTTTACAACAATATGGACAGCTAACAGCATTTGAAATAATTTATCTTAATAGCCAATAACAAAGTGCGTGAGAGATGATAATATACCATATGTGCGAGGTTGACAGTCAGTAACAAAATGTGTGGGAATGATAATATACCATATATACAAGATTAGCAGTCACTACCAAAATGTGTGAGAATGATAATATACCATATATACAAGATTAGCAGTCAATACCAAAATGTGTGAGAATGATAACATACCATATATGCAAGATTAAACAGTCAATACCAAAATATGTGGGATCCTATCACACTCTCTGACTCCATTTCAATCATCGTGAACTTTGTATTTTCAGAAAAAACATTGCCAGATTCATTATAATTATCTAAATTCCAGTAATACACAACTCACAAACATACCATTAGGTGATATGCTGATTTGGTTGGATGATACTTTTCTCATCAGATGTCGAATGAGTTCAAATTCCAATTCACAATTGGTATAAGATCTGCTGAGATTCGAGTGAGACGTACACTGCTGACAAACAAAACTTAATCATGATCTGTTTTTCTGCATTGTTTGTGGTTGCATTTTTGCTCACTAATGCTGGCCAGCCCACTCTCGCTATAGTCCCAAAACCAACAGTTTACAACAAAGCTTCAACAGCCTGCAACCTGGTGCACACACTCACCTACGAACACAATTACCCAACTTGCTTTATACTCACAGACTCACTGACAAGATTTCGACTCCGTCTTGCATTACAGCACCCACCATTTCCTCAGGAAAGCAAAGACAAATGCATCATAAACAAACTGAGAATTGAAATCGTGGATGGATGTGACGAAAATGCAGATAAACTGTGGCCGAGTGATATAATGAACGAATCATGTGAG
The DNA here is from genome assembly GCA_944472135.2 of Trichobilharzia regenti. Taxonomy (NCBI): domain Eukaryota; kingdom Metazoa; phylum Platyhelminthes; class Trematoda; order Strigeidida; family Schistosomatidae; genus Trichobilharzia; species Trichobilharzia regenti. The sequence continues at coordinate 94,697,947 of OX235265.1, forward strand.
TCACAACACAAGAAGTATTTCACTCACCACTTTGCAGATAACGTGAACGTCGAAGACACAGAAATCTCGATAAGTTCGAAAGAGATTTGGGGTGCACTACGTGCTCTTGAAACTGTACTTCAGATGGTGTACAAAGATGAGTTTGGAGGAGTGAGTTTCGTTCTTGTTGATAACTTGACTTCATCAATATATTTTCTCTAGAATATGATATTCAAGGGTTCTGTGGAAGATGAACCATTATTCTCACATCGTGGAATGCTCTTAGATACCGGTAGGAACTTCATGCCAGTTGAAACCCTTCGGAAGATGATAGTAGGAAATGTGATATTCAGCATAGTATTTTCTGTTTTCAGGATATCATGGCTATGGTTAAAATGAATGTCTTTCATTGGCACATCACAGATGACGAATCGTTTCCCTTTGTCTCAGCCATCTATCCAGAACTGTCAGACAGGGTGAGTTGATTCAATCAATGTTCAGCCTGTTATTAATTCCGATTCTCGTCCTAATTTGAACAGGGTGCACATCATCCACAAAAGTGTACCTATGATGAAATAGAAGTGTCTGATTTATTGGAATACGCTCGTCTCCGTGGAGTCCGGATCATTCCAGAGTTTGATACTCCAGGTAAATAAGTTCGAAGACATTTTCTATGATGTAATTATTCACCAGCTGTGTCCATATGAAATAATATTATGTATGTGTGTCGGTGGCACAGTGGTTAGGATTCTCGCCGACCATGCACATGGTCCGGGGTTCGAGCCCACGCCGACGCACACCTGATATCTATGGTCGGCCTGCAAATTTCGGGCGACCAATATCCACGCTGAAAATTCCACACTTGTACTAAAATAAATACGGTGTGGAATCAAGCTGTAATCAAAAACTAAAACTAAATTAAATATTTGACTCAGAGTGACAGTTTTCTCAAAATATTACAGCAAATTCAGCATAGGTTCATGAATTCGACAGAGGCACTGGGTTTGAAACTGTAGTGCGGATTGTTCATGGTATTAAATTTTAAGGTATATTAACTCAATGAGGTGATTGAGTGGATTAATGCTAATGTGCCTGACAATTTCATATTTGACGAAAGCCTCACTCGTTTCTATGTGGAAAGAAAAGACAGCAGTTTTGTTCAAAGCATTGCGTGTTCACGGTTCCGTTTATACTCTTTCAATCGCTAAACATTACCAAGAAATTTATATAGCGTTATTAGAAGACGGAGACTATCTGAAAAATGTGATGTATTAGCGCTATACATTTCGAACAATCTGATCACACATTTACTTGCCAAGTCAATATATATAAAAAGGTTAAATTAAGCAAAGTGAGAGAAAAAGGAATTAAGAATAATTAACACAAACGTTTGGTAATCCAATCAAATAAGGATTACCAAGGTAGGTTTAGAGTAATAACAAACTGTTTTTGAATACACAAGGGGGGCTTAAGTCTATGAATAGCTATAGCCTCAGCGTATTTCAGTAAACGCCCTTGACCATTGTTGTAGATGACCTTAAAGGTTGATTTAACATCAATCTTATGGTTCATCTGGGTTAGATGTTTAGCTATAAACGAAGTTGGTAGTCCGACACCTGCATCTATTGGCTTGTCACAATTTATCTGTTTTTCTAACCATTTTGAGATATGCTCTCCCACACTCAGGTGCAAAGCGCGATTACTCCTCCCTATGTATGTATGTCCACTCACACACGAAAATTGGTAAATTGTGTGGGATGTGATATAACCATCAGTCCACTTTTGAGGTTTGCAGTGAAGCATATTTTTAGCGTTTTCCACAATTACAAGCTGGGTTGCATAGTAGGTTCTACGGATGATTACATTCAACCTTTGCCTCACAATCTTACTGTTTATTTCCCCGTCATATGGTAATTTGATGAAAACCTTTTTCTTAGGGACGGTATGGATTGTAGGTTTAGAGACTAGTTGATTTCTACATCTGTTTAAAAATTTCAAAGGATATCCGTTTTCACAAGAGTATCCATTAATATTTTGTTTTTTTTGTTGATAGCATCAGCCGTGAAAATACTCTGAAACCTCTTGAATAGACACTTCACCAAGCCCCTCTTATACTGTAATGGACAAAAGCTGTGAAAATTAAAGTATTGCCCTGTCCGAATAGGCTTTCCGTAGATAGACCGTCTTATTGAGCCATCATCTCTTCAACTCAGAAGTATGTCTAAACATGCCAGCTGTTTGCGACTTTCTTCCTCACATCTAAGACTAATATGAATTTGTACAGAATTAAGGCTGTCTAATAGGCGACTTGCATCTTCATGATCGTCACATATCAAAATGATATCATCTACATATCTCTTATAGAAGGACAATTAAGAAATTAAATCAAGGCCAAAGGTCTAAAAATAAGACGTGCGAAACGTCCGCTAACAAAGGTTCTAATGGACTCCCCACAGGAACGCCATCCACTTGTCGAAAATGTTCACCTTCAAACGTGAAATGGACGTTGTCAGTACATAATAATAATAATGATAAATCTTTCAAATAAGTTAAAGGGAAAGGGAATGAAAAGCAACTAGAAGATATATAGTCACAAAGAATATCAACAGTCTTAACTAATGGTACATTAGTAAACAAAGAATTACCATCAAATGAATACATTTTCCTATCTTTTATGTTCATGTCTACAAGACAGTGAACAAGTTCAAATGTATCTTTCAAAGTAAACTTACATAATCCATTGCATACTGGACTAGAAATATCGACTAGCCATTTTGCTAATTTATGTGTAGGAGAGTTACACATTGATAGAATTGCGCGTAATGGATTATCTTTGTTTGAAGGAATGCACTTCGTGCGTATTCACAGGAAAAGAAATAACAATCGATTTCAAATGGTGAGTGGTATGAAGTGTTGACTGGTGAAAGGTCACACCATTGTTTATCTAAGTAATATTGTCCTTCTGAAAGTTGTCAAAGTGATCTTCACTGGTTGTCACAATACTTCCTTGTAGCACATACATTGTCATGGGGAAAAGCATATCCAGACTTACTAACAAAATGTTATGACGACTCCAAGCCAAATGGACAATTGGGTCCACTGAATCCAGCCAATGATTCTACATTTGATTTTCTGAAGAATCTGTTTACAGAAGTCACCAGCCGATTTCATGATAAATATATTCATCTTGGAGGCAATGAGATAGATGTCACCTGTTGGTGAGCTTACTCATGTTTTATTTTACATTTCTTTGAGGAGACACGTTAAGACATCACGAAATTCTCAAATTGTTCTGACGGAAAATGTTTTCTGGTTCTAAATGACAACAGGTTGAATTCGGCTTATTTAGTATATTTCATGACTACTTAAGCGTTAGATGTTTGTTGGAATCTCAGCCAAGCTAAAATGAATGATTCTCAGGTTTCGCTCGTCGTACACTTCCAAACCTCGTGAGAAATGTAGTTGAAATTAAAATAATAAAGGTATATATAAAACATACAGTTTGTCTGTACAACTCTTGTCCAGTAATCTCTAAGTCATCATTAGTCATCAAAAACAGTACTGTATGCATTGTGTATGGCACTTGACAGAATAAATCTCAAGGATTATTATTAGCCTATATATGTTATTATACATCGTAAACAATGTATGGTGCGTTTTGTATCAGCCTTCAATAAAACTGTTTGAATAAAGGTCATGGTGAACTGGTGTTAAGCAAGGGAATATGAACCAAACAAAATGAGTGTGAATGTGTGAATAATTGCAGATCATTTGTCAGCATATTTCAAATAAAATGAAACGGTGTTAATGTTGTTGGCAATTGTGAGTCAATAATGTTTGATTCGAGGTCTTCAGTTACACAAATCCCTAATGAAACCACCGACAGTTTCAATAAAACGTCAATAAGATGTCACACTAGTTACTAGTGTCAAATCAGGCATAAACACATTTTATCTTATATGATACATATAATCAGGATCATATATTAGGCATGAAGATTAGTGATTCACATCTATACTACTTATTGATCAAGACCTGTCATGCGTCATAGCAGATGTGATGGTATCATCTTAACTAACTGATTGATATGACATCCTTGTATCTAATATCATTAATAAATTATGAAATAATTCATTCCTGTTGATGACATCATTGGCGACTGAACTGCAGAAGAGAATTATGCCATATTATTTGTTTTCTGAATGTCATACACGACTTCACTATGAGGACGTTACTTCACTTTCAACACAAGCACGACTTAAATGAACTAGTTCATTTCCATGATTCTACTTTATTTCCTCCAATATTTCTTGATCTTTCTATATCAATCAATCAATTTTAATCTTATGTTCTATATTCTTTTGAACAATATTACCAATATGAATACCCTGTTCAACTGTTTCTACTTGCACTGTGTAGAGAGAGAGAGAGAGAATCAGATGTAATACATGCTGTACTATATGCTGAAAATTCCACACTGTATCAGAATTGCTGTTTGGAAGAAAGTCATTAATACTGTTATTGTTATCTTGAACTATATTTGATGGCTTCTCATAGTACAGGAATATTTCTTCTGCTCACTGTCAACACTTTCACGAAACACTGAGTAATTCTGTACTCATCGATTTTATACTCCTCCTCCAAATGGCTGAAACGAAAAGTCCTCAACTAAAGTTTTTGTAGAATCCACATTTCACTCAAACAGTCAGAAATATGAAGTGAAGAAATGACACATCTGTGGGTGATTCTAATTAATCTATTGGTTCTCTACAAAATAGTGTGATATGGTCACTCAGAGGTGGTTAGCGGTTAAAGAGACTCCAAGGATGAAATGGGCAACCAAGTAGGAACGACGTCTTCTTCAGGAATTTTATGGCGTTGTGATTCATCAATGCCCTAACGTGTACCTGACTAGCTTTCTCCGCTTCGCTTGCCCAATGCCGTTCTTTTGAAAATAAACGCTAAAAACATGAATTCGTTTTCTGCAATAACGCAGGCTATCAGTCAGTGATTTGAAGAAGTATTTTGATAGATAATTCGGTTTCTAAAAATCACTGTCGAAGAAAATATGAAAATTCAACTTATTGTGTTTCTGTGCACTTTTCTTTAGGATTTCGAATCCAAAATAATTGAATTCATGCAAAACATAGGGTTCTCTGGTAATTCTTCCGAGTTAGTAAATTATTACGCGTCAAAACTTGTCCAAATTGTCAAAAGTGTTGCTCACCGAAATCCTTCGATTACACCTATTTTATATCAAGAGGTTTTAGATCACGGATTTCAGGTAAGTGTTGGGAGATGCGTTTACTAGTAATTGTTTTATCCACACACAACACTATGAGATGTGCTTACTTCACTAGGTGGGTTGTGATTCAGTAAACGCCTATTATTCACAAACATTTTAGAGTATTAGCATGACTTTATCGCCTTGTTTGTTCACAGTGACTCTTTCTCATTTCATGATTCAAATGGTGCGAATATTTCTCAGATTCCGGTCATAGGTAGTGTATTCTATTTTTGCACTTATCCGATGTCGGTTATATTCATGAATAGTGATTGGATGACCAACTGTGAGTGGTTAACTGGATTTCTGGCTCATCAGCCACTGCTTAGCCATGAAAAAGAGAAAGGTTGATTGTTAGGCTGGAAACCTCACTCTTTTAAAAAATTTAAGTCATCGCTACGATAACTTTTATGCCCAGGAAAAATATTTAAAAAATTCCTCTTTCCTTGCTGGAATATAAAAGAAATATTTTCGGATGAACTGCTCCTGTGAGTGAGAGCCTTCACTAGACCACTCAACCAAAGTGTTACCTTTCAAGCATAATCATGAGGACACGAACTGTTCTCACCCTGTCTGAGGTTGCTCAGAATGCAGATTGAACAAGGCGTGTTATGACACTGTAGGAAATCTGCGAACACAGGTGAAATGGAATTGAAATCTCTGAATTCACGACTGCAGAGTTATTAATCTAGTCAAAACACTCCGATGACAACAACAAGTACGCTGAGAGTATGTTAACCACATTATTACCGAAAACATAGATAGCTCTCATGAGCTGCACACCGATCTCCTGAAAGAATGAGACTGCAAGATTTCAATCAAAAAGAAGAGAAACTGCAGTTATACAGTGATCTGTACCTAAAAGCAACACAGAAGGAGGACGTCTACAGACATGTGCAGACAGTGACGGACAAGAACCCACCCAGGTTTTGTCGAGAAAGTTATACAACATGGTTAAGTATAATAAATCAGGCTGAATTGTCATAATCTAACCAAACGGAACAGATCAATCTTTGTGCTTGACCTTGGAATCTCCGCACTACATTCGCTGATTTGAGTTATTTGATCCCATTGTGGAAAATAAATTAGTGAGCCACCAGAGACAGTTTCATCTATTAAACAGTTGTGGATTTTCTACTTATTGAACCAATTCATTTGGTTTTCTAAGACACTTAAGGTGTTAGATGACACCAGGTGTTAATGCCTCAGTCTCAGTCCCACTGGTAGTGATATTATTCACTGGAGTGGGGATACATCTAGTCGACAGTTCTCAAAGAAGATGAAGTACGTTTCACGTTCTTCACCGCTATGAATTATATTGAATCGGTATTCATTTCATATCTGTCACTGTGCGTCAGCGGCACAGCTATTGGGAGGTTCACCGACCGTGCCCATGGTTCGCGGTTAGATCGCTTGCCAATGCACACCTGCTATCATTGGTCGACCTGCTAAATTTGGGCTACTGATATCACCTCCCGATAACTACATTGCTGTACCGAAATACTGTGTGAAAACATGTTATGATGGAAAATTTGAAAATACAGCAGTAGCGAGTTTATTTGGGTTTCGGAAAAAGCGCCAAATCTGTATTTTTTCCAAAGATAAGCGTTAGACATCTCAGATAGCTAAGAAATTCCTCATTACAATCACCGCTTAATCGAAATCTCCCATACTTTGAATAAATTGCCTCTCACTTTTTAGATTACAATCTGAACGTAGATTTATCTCATTGAAAGACGTTTGTATTGGTTCGGCAAACAGCCAGTAATTGTATAAATGTTTGGTACCGTCTTACAGATGGAGGAAAATCCAGTTATTCATGTTTGGAGAACCATAGGCTCGAAAGGATATACAAGGAAGGCTACCGGGAACAAATTCAACGTCATAGTTACTGGTGATTGGAATTTAGATCTCTGGGAGTTTATTCATTTACATAACGAATTTGATTGGACAAAATACTACCAACAAGATATCAGAGACTTTGGAGGTTAGTTGATTTGCCGTATGGTTTGACAGGAATAGTGTCACTGACCAAACTAATGTGTTGGCATTATCCATTGGATTTGCTGAATTTTGAGCTTGCTTGTCATCTAACAATGTGAATTTGTAAGTTATTCGAAATTGAACAGTATGAGATAATATAATTCACAACTAAGGATTCTTACGTTTAGGAATTTAATATTAACAAAGAGAATATGTAGGTAATTTGGATAGTGTTAGTGTTTTGTATAATGTGAACTGGGTGGTTCAACTGTAGATTCATAAACACTGAACAAGAACATCCTGAAAAGCAATCGTTTAGTAATGCATCTAGATCTGATGAAGCATGCGTGGGCCACGATGGCGAATATGTCACAAATAGGACCTCAGATTCTTGTCTCACATGCAACAAAGAATGTGTGTACCTGCGAAAGAGTGCTCAAAAGTGAGTTAGATGAAAAGATAGATGGTCTGAATTTCATGGCACTAGAATCAAAATAATCCTGAATAATTGGCACTTTGTAACTACATGCCTATCAGTAACTCGTGACTAAAACGTTTAGCTTGCGTAATTTCAACCGAAATTTGATAAGAAAGAAGGGCGATTGATGAATTATTTTATGCAGGCGTCAGTTGTAGGACTGATGATTACTGACCTCAATACTAGTAGTGGTTCGTCAATTACTTCCGATTGTCAGAACCCACGTAAATGAAGTTGGAAGGATGAGACACTCCGCCTCAACAATTCGCCTGCATTATTCAATAGTACATCATTTATGAATACCACTTACCTCGGAGGGTTAAGTTAACAAGTGAGCAAACATATTGGTTTGAATGAAGCTGGTCTTCCGGATTGTCCGACTGAATTACCATCGGTATCCTGAACGAGACCGTATGGTTTGATTTATCCATTCTGATTTAATCCTGTCTCAGGTTAGCTTTGCTGTTATGTGACTATTTGAGATCGTTTTGAGGTGTTAAATACGAATAAGGCATTGAATGTATTTTGAAGAAGGGGTATCTTTTATTCTTGGAAGACCGATCCAACTTTTTCACTGGGACCCAATCCAATGGCCCACAAATTCTAACTTCTTGTCCTAACGACATGTTCTAGTAAGAAGTCGTGACCAGTAGGGTGCAGCAAGTCGGATGCGAGGACGAATACTCGTCGAAGATATTGGCTGGGGTCGCGCTATGTCGTGAATTGAAGGAAGTTAAAATTCGTGAGCAGCTGGATCGGGTCCCAGTGGATTAATGGTAAACAAGGTCGCTCGCCTTGTAACCAGAAGGTCCTGGGTTCGACTCCCGGTAGGTGCATACTGCTGAAGAGTCCCAAACTAGGACGAAACAGCTGTCCAGTACTCCCAGATTTTCCAATGGTTCTCTAAATAATGTCAGCTCATGATGAAAATCCTGTGAAATTATTTGTGTTGAAAATCCGAATTTTGTTGTTTATGCAAAGTATATCATAGTGGTGAAGCTCTGCCTAGCCTTTCTGAAGCTTAGAAAGTAGCACACTCTTAATTAGTTATTTAACTAACCATTTCTAAATCAAAACTCAATGTCTAAATTTATTGGTGTTGACGATTCGTCTCATTCAGAATACAACTACAACACATCAAACCTTAACATATGAAACCATCTGAATTGCAAATGTTTCCTTCACTAGTTAACTCGGGATATCTGAATTTGAAGATTACACTAATCGTCATTCAGTCCATTAACTTCCTTCGATGATAATAATAATTACCATGTCTTTTACAGGTACAGACGAGGAGGCATCATTAGTCATTGGCGGTGAAGCTATATTGTGGGGCACAAGTGTGGATGAGACCAATGCGATCACTGTTGCATGGTAAGTATCGTTTGTGAATTCCACAGTGCACTTCTCATGCTATCAGCTTTCAATCACTTAACAAAATGGTTTGAGTTGGGTTAGGGGTAAATGAACTAAGTGTATATAGAGATTTTTGAGTTGACAAGACAACTGAGTGAAAATGTCACTTGGGACAGAAAATGACAAAGTAGCTCAGTGCTGAGTCTCTGCCAGAATATGAGCATTCAATAACATCCCTTCAGGTTCAGATGAAACAGGATGGACAGATCGATGGAACTGCATCGTTAGTCAATCTTGAAACAATTATCATAAAGATGAATTGTGATTTTCACTACTCCTATGACTGTCTTCAAGATATCGCGTATATTACCAGTCACTATGTTTGAATGTCAACCGCTGAGGATGGAGCTGAAGGTCCTACTGGTTTCGATATCAAATGATCATTACTGAATTTTCAGGCTAAATTGACTCCGGCCTCTATCAGACTTACATCTTTTCACAGCTGGGCAGATATCGAGTGATACGCCTTCGAATATGCTTCAAACGCGAGACTCATACATGAAATGATGCAGGGAGACATCCAGTTTATGACAGACCGATTTTTGAATAGCCTGACAAAAATATTTAGTGTGACCTTATTTTTTTTGCTTTGTTTACTACAACGAAGTATCTTCTCTCATCTCTGTGACATATATGTGTAGGCCCAGAGGTGCCGCTGTAGCTGAAAGATTATGGTCGAAAAACCCTGAGGCAATTGAAGAATTCTCACAACGAATCGGTGAACTTCGATGCAGAATGGTCTAGTGAGTCCTTGTATTCTTATATTCACGCGTAATTCATTGAAGCAGATTGAAGTAAACAGACATTTCATGCAAATTCAGAAGTTATACTGTGATATGTTTTTGCCATGGTAATACTCAACGTTATATGTGACATCCATTTTTGTTTCTAACGAAGAATCTGATCTTACTTTATTTTAGTTGCGTATAATATTAGCACAAGCATGGAAATTAGAAAATTTAACCAACCGCGGTTATTTCAATATTGCATGGTTAATTCGAATGTAAAATTCAAAGATTAGTTAGATTAGTTCATAAGAAAGTGGAGTCCACCAAACGAGTCTACCTCCTGGGATGTATTAAATATCTTAGAGCTCTTCACTGCACGTGCCGAATGTTGTCTAAGTGCCAGTGAATGCTGAAATTTAACCCTTAATTAATGATTCATTTGCTGGTTTCGACTCTGAAACTGTCAACAAACCACCTAACTCGATATAAGCAATCTGAAGACAAAACACATAGATGAGCAAAGAGGCTCTTTTGGGTGAGTACATTCTCCAGGTTAGATGTAAAATCGTATTTAAATACATTTCTTCTCATTGAAGGGTAGCAAGAAAAGTGATTGGTTGTAGATATTTGTCAATGCATGTGAAGAATTCAAAAAGTGTATCAGAGAAAAGGTATAAGAGTTATGTGACCAGATAACTAGCTTGCTAGGATACTAGCTTACTAGTTTTCTTGCCGGTCCTAAGCCCGGATAAAGAGGGAGGGTTGGGGCGTGGTGCAAACAACTCCACCCCTGTAAAACAACCAAATCGCTACAGAAACTTCAACAAATAAATATATTAAAAATTCTAAAAACATTAACAATAGCCTTATTTTTCGCTGGAATCGGGGAAGCGAAATGACGTAGGCTGGTGAAAGCCTTCGGGAAGCCAGTCAGCCGATGTGCCTTCTTTCGATGAAAGCGAAAGTAAGGATGAGTACCTGGAATGTTCGCACAATGTACGAAACTGGAAAGGCTGCCCAGATAGGCGCTGAAATGAGAAGGTACACAATAGAAGTGTTGGGAATCTGCGAAAGCAGATGGAACGGAACTGGAAGGTGCCAACTACCAACTGGAGAGACAGTAATCTTTTCCGGCCACCCAGAGGACAACCACGAGCACACCGAGGGAGTGGCCATCATGATGTCACCAACAGCAGCCAAAGCTCTCATGCAGTGGGAACCAATCTCCTCCAGGATAATGACAGCCAGCTTCAACTCAAAAGGAAGGAAAGTTACAGTCATTCAATGTTATGCACCTACAAACGTCTCAGAACACGAAAAGAAGGAGGCTTTTTACAGACAACTACAAGCACTAATGGACAACGTCCCAAATAACGATATCAAAATCCTGATGGGCGACATAAATGCGAAGCTTGGTAGAGACAACACAGGAAGAGAACGACAATGGTCAACTCTTCTCAGACTTCTGTGCCTTCAATGATTTGGTGATTGGTGGCAGTGTGTTCAAACACAAAGATATACACAAGACGACATGGATTTCACCAGATGGAAACACCAAAAACCAAATAGACTTCATCTCAAATTCAAGAAAGTGGAGACGGAGCCTACTGGACACAAGGTCGATGAGAGGAGTAGATGTGGGTTCAGACCACTATCTAGTATAAGGGACTTTCAAGGTGAAACTAAAAGCCTCGAGGATAGCTGGAGATTGACCACAATGCAAGTTCAACACTCAATTACTGAAGGACACAACCACAAAAGACACCTTCACTGCAACTGTCAGAGCAAAGCAGGAAACACTACGCGACATCACTGAAGAATCATGCGTGGAAGAACATCGGAAGTCTCTGAAGGCGATTCTAAACGAGACGTGTTCAACGGTTCTAGGAAGAAAGAAGAGACAAGACAAGGAATGGCTCTCAACGGACACTTGGAAATTAATAGAAGAGAGGAGAATGGTGAAAGAGAAAATAATTCAATGCTAAGACGGACAAGAGGAGGAGACGCTGAGCTCAACTTACACAGCACTGGAGAAAGAAGTGAAGAAGGGTGCTAGGAAGGACAAAAGGCGATTCTACGACAACCTGGCCACTGAAGCTGAAAAGGCAGCATGCAAAAGGGACCTGAGGATACTATATCAGATAACCGAATTTCTATCCGGGAAGAAATCAACACAAGCGAAACCTATAAAAGACAGCCAGAGGAACCCAATTACGAAGGAAGAAAAACAGATTAAACAATGGGCGGATCACTTCAAAAGACTCTTGAACCGATCATCACCGGCAACCCGTCCAGAAATACCAACAACAGCGCGCACACAACTGCAAGTTGACAACAATCCTCCAACGAGAGCCGAAGTCTTCAATGTAATCAAGCCTCTGAAAGCTGGAAAAGCAGCTGGACCAGATGGAATACCCCCTGAAACACTAAAAGCGGACCCAGAGACTACAGCAGACATGCTGACTCCATTATTGCAAAAGGTCTGGAAGGAGGGAAAGGTGCCTACTGAAAGAGGTTACTTCATTCACTTATCTAGGGAGCATTGTCACAACTACAGGAGGAACGGACGAAAATATCAAATCGACCGAAAATCGGGAAGGCGAGTGAGAAACACATTCATCAACCTGAAACTAATGTGGAAAACCAATCTTCGTCACTCAGCATCAACAACAAAATTCGGTCGCATTTTCAATACAAACGTCAAGTCAGTCAGTTCTTCTATACGGATCAGAAACTTGGAGGGTCACAACGAATATTTCCAAAAGGTTGCAGACCTTTATTAACAGTTTTCTTCGCTCTATACTGAAGATCAGATGGCCGGGCCGGAAAGAATCACCAACAAGAAACCAACTATGGGAACAAACAAAACAAGAACAAACCAATCGCCCAACAAATATACAGGAGAAAGTTGAGATGGATTGAACACTCGCTGAGGATGCCGCTGGGTGACATCGCGCGTCAGTCACTCGAGTGGAACCCGGAAGGGAAGCGGCGTATGGGACGTCAGTGCAAGGGTGACTTGGAGGAGGTCGTGTGAAGAGGAGTTGAAAGAGTATGGACTAACATGGATGCAGGTAAAAAGTATAGCAGAAGGCAGAAGCAAGTGGAGACGTGCAGTTGAAGCCTTATGTTCCACTAGGGACCCAAGGGAGCAATAAATAAATAAATAACAATACGAATTATTTAATCCATTTGCACAAAGAAACGAAGGAATATACTGAGTTACGTAAGAGTCCTAAAGACATACAGGAATTAAATATAAAGTCAAAAGCAAACAAACTAAATTCAAGTGAGAAGAAATCAACACGGTTGTTACCAAGATATTAGATATGATTGAATAACTTCCTTTTGTACGCACATCGGTTTTTCTTACTGAATGGCCATAGCTTCAGCAATGAAAAGTAGAAGACAGCGTTTTGTCATTGATAGGTTGTTCTTCACTTCGCAGGTAACTTTGAAGGAGGCGTTTGCTGAGATGGAATGGCCAGTGCTCGCTAGATACTGGAATATCGTACTCCTTAAGCGAGAACTAATTGCTTCCTTAAAGCATGTGCGAGATAGTGTTATCGAACCTTTTCAGGCAGGATACGCATCCAGCGACTAATGTGTCTGACTCCCAAAGAGTAGGTGAACTTATATATGCACGCAAAACATAATTATTTAACGAGGAGCGATTAAATTTTCATACGCATTATCGCTGTCTACCAGTACTAGTTATTCAATGTGTGAAACAACAAAACTGAGTGTAAATTTCCATGTAATTGTTTGACGATTTATTTCAGTAACAACATAGAAGCTCATCCAGTCAACGGTCCAGGTTTCTGCCCAACTAAAATTTTGAGAACATGAACCAAATGGAGAAAGTGAATGAAGATTGCTACTCACCATTTTGTGCATCAGAGTTTTATTGATTTCTATTTTATTAAAATGAAATTTCTAAATATTTTCGATACCCACTGAAATACACTCTTTTGAAAGAAGCAAGTTTTGGCTGTCTGAGTGAGTACACGATTTGTGTGTTTGCTTTTTACAACAAAATGGATCTTAGCTCAGCACACTATATGTTAGTCGGTGCTGTATGAACACTTGTCGTGCGTCAGTGTATAACATGTCTTATTCATAGTTTCGTGTCACGCCTTCATTCGTTTTCCTGTCTTCACTTCTAATTGGTTAAACTACTAACAAAACTTCTTTTTCCCCCTCCTATGTTCTTATACGGGTAATTGTTGGATACCTAAGTGGTAACATATCGTCTATCTACAATTAGAGGAAATGGCGTTGGATGCTAGTTAAAGCCAACTTCAGAGCATACTAAAGCCACGTACATTTCATTCTGAATGTTTGTCGTGCGGCATACTGTTGACTGGATTGCAGTAACAGTTACTTCATGCTTATTCTTTCTGACTGGCCATCTGATCTTAAGTGTAGAACGGAGGCAGTTGTTGATGAAATTCTGCATGTTGCTGGAAGTGCTTTTTGTGAAACATGCTTCAACTTCTCGAACCATATATCAGCACTGCCTTAAGGTTTGTGTTATGAATTCGAATGTTGTTCCAATCCCGAATGGCATAGATAGTTACACCGATTTTCGGAGTAATGAATTCCTATTTCGCCTCCCCGACTCCATCTTATGTAGCCTCGTCCATGCCATCGATGGACGAAATGATGCTGCTTGAGTAAGATCATTGAAATAGGAGTGTCTCTTTACATTGCTGTAGCTGACGATGATTAGTGTTTTCGCCAGGTGTCTTCACCACCACCTTATTTAAAACGGTTGCTTCAATTCCACTGCTATCTCTGTCAACCTCTCGGTTAGGCTAGAATTTGGCCACTGAGATTGCGTATAATTTCATCACGATATAATTTCATCTGATGAAAACAAACAGTGATGCAGTTTTATTTACGAATGGTGTATAGAGCACAATGTTCTGTTCATGATGTCATCGATTTGCCCAGATAACGTTTTTAGACTCAATTTTACATTTCCATTACATGTCATTCTTTGATTTTACTGCCAATAATATTCTACTTATTGCCGCTTCTAGTACTCAGTCATCCTTATGACGAGTGTTTGGCGTAGATTCCATGGATGAAGACTCAGATGTGAACCACTGCCTTTACCAAAATGTATCGCTTTTAGAACTGCGTCAACACACTATGGGATTATGTATTAGTGCATGCACTAGCAATCCTAAATTTCCTCTTAGCTATTCATGTTCCTAAATTCAGTCATTCTGCACTTAGCTTAATTCCCATGTCCTGAATACCTGAGTTAATACAATTCTAATAGATTCACTTATGTGGGTGAGCTGTCAGTTGTTGCAAGGCACTAACACGATTAAATTATTTTGTCGAATTGTGATCTCCCCATATATACTCCTTTCAATCTGCTCGTTGAATTTCATGATATGGTGTAGTTTGTGCATATCTACTATTGAGTTGCTTTTCCAATAACTATGTTCGCTTCCTTTTTTAAGAGCGATTACATCCGATTCCTCTAGTTCCCTAGAATATGAATTCCCCTTTCAGTGTGGAGTATATTTCCATTGTATCCACCATAGAATTTCCTTCACTGAAACACATTTTGAACAAACTTTACATAAACATTTGAACTCATGACAGGGTACAGTTGTGAGTGCTTAATTTTCGTAATCAATATAGAAAAGTTGTGAGGACGTATAAGAAGATAGAATGTTTTACGACATGAATTTGTTAATATGCGTCATTGTGTTGACAGTTTCTACATACACTGACAGCGTAAGACACATCAAAGCTGAGTTTCTGACTGTGATTAACTACATCACGCCGCATACACTGGGGAATTCGATGAGGGGAGCCTCCATCTGACCCACAAGTAAGTGATATCAAATATGAATTTCTCAGTGCATTTATACACCATTTTGCACAAACTCGAAGTATCATGGCGAGATAGGCAGAACTCGATGAGAAACCGTGAGGGAGGAGTTATTATTATTATATCCTTTAATTCCTAGAGGAACAAAAGGCTTCAGCTGCGCATCTCCATTGCCTTCGGTTTTCTGCCAACTCGACCAATGGCTTGTCTAGTGATGTCACTTGATGGTTTCCTCAGAGTATGGCCAATCCATCTCCATGTCTCCCTGCTTATTTGTTTCACAATCGGTTCCTGGTTGCTTCACTCACTGCCAGAGATCCCTGTTTCTGATCTTTTCTGGCTGGTCATCTGATCTTGAGCATTGAGCGAAGACAACTGTTAATGAAGGTTTGAAGTTTGTTGGAGATGCTCTTCATGACGCGCCAAGTCTCTGATCTCTACAGTGAGTGGCACTGACTGACTTCACATTAGAGTTGAAAATCCGGATCTTATTTTTGATGGTGAGTGCTGTTGACCTCCACACAGACTAAAGAGAAATGAAAGCTAGTCTTGCTTTCATATCTTCGTCGGTTTGGCATGTAGTGGGAACGATGTCTTACAGGTCGGTAGGTAAAGGAGGTTGTTACTTTCAGGTTCCTCCCATTTATGCCAGCTGATTGTTGTCTGTTGTTGTTGCTGTTGGTCAGGAAACTTCAACACCTCTGTTTTCTCTATGTTCACCAGGAGTCCTATCCTTGATGCTTCTTCTGCCGACTTGTTGCTTTTCACTTACATATCTTCCAGTTTTTTCTGGGAAATCAGACATATATCATCGGCGAAGTCCAGATCCTCCAAGATTTTTGTGTGAGTCCATTTTATGCCTGTTCCCTCGTTGGTTGCCGTTGTCTGTCGCATTATCCAATCTACTGCAATCAGGAAAATCATTGGTGATAGTACGCAGCTTTGTCTCACTCCGGTCCTTACTTCGAAGGCTTCCCTAAGTTTCCCGTTGTGGATTACTTGGCATGCAGCATTGTCGTATAACTGTTGGATGAGATGTATAATTGTCGATGGGACCCCGTTGTAGCGAAGTAGTTGCCAAATCACCTCTCGATCGACGCTGTCGAAGGCCTTTTCAAAGTCGATGAAGTTGAGATAGAGAGGTGACTTCCATTCCAAGCTCTGTTCAATGATGCTCCGTAGTGTGGCGAATCGATCAATACATGATTTGTTTCTCCTGAATCAAGCTTGTTCCAGTGGCAGGTTTACATCCAGGGCTTGTTTGATTCTCTCCAGGATGATGGGCCTTAGTATTTTGCTTGAGATGGACAGGGGCATACTTCCGCGCCAGTTCTTGCGTTGACTTCAGTTTCCTTTCTTTGATAGCTTGAATAAGTATCCTTTCTTCCAATATTCAGGTACTTTGCACTCTTTCCACACCTTCTGCAGCAATGGCAACATCAAGTACGCTGTAGTCTTTAGGTCTATATTGGATGCTTCTCCTAGGATTCCATCTGGTCCTACTGCTTTTCCGGCTCTTAGCATCTTGATTGCATTCAGGACTTCTGTCCTCGTTTGGAAGTTGATGTTCACTGGTAGTTCTGCTTCATTTGTAGGTATCGTTGGGCGCGTTGTAGGTGGCGGTCGATTTAGAAGTCTTTCCAAGTGTTCAGCCCAGTGTTTTCTTTGCTCCACCTCTTTGGTGATTGACTTTCCATTGTCGTCCTTTATTGGCTTAATCTGTGTCGAACTTTTGCCCGATAGGTGCCTAGTTGTTTGGTAGAGTGTGGCGAGGTCTTCTTTGCCTGCAGCTTGTTCTTCTTCGTTTGCCATGGTTTCATAATATTATTTTTGTCTTCCCTGGCACTCTTCTTTACTCTTTTGTTCAGTGTATTGTAGCTTTCATTCAACTCCTGTTTTTGTTGCTCGTCGGTGCACTGGATAATCTTTTGTTTCACTGTCCTTCTCTCTTCTATTAGTCTCAGTGTGTCGGTGGTGAGCCACTGTTTGTCCTGTCTCCTCTTTCTGCCTAAAACTTCCATGCAGGTTCGACTCCACACCGTTTTCAATTTGTCCCAGTGCTTTTTGATGCCAACCTCTTCGCTAGTGTTGATTTGTGTCTCGGCTTTTTAGCTTATGTTTGCAATGAAGATGTCCTTTGTAGCCTGGTTCTTCAGTTTTTGAGTGTTGAACTTGGCTTGTGATCTATCTGCAGCTCTTGTTTCCCTGAAAGCTTTTCATTTGATTTGGGTTGTCCCTTGTACGAGATAGTGGTCTGAGCCAACGTCTGCTCCTCTTCTTACCTTCGTACAGTAATCTGCGCCTCCACTTCCTTGAGCACCATTGAGATGAAGTCGATTTCGTTTTTGGTTTGCCCATCTGGTGACACCCATGTAGCCTTGTGGATAGCCTTGTGTTTGTATACGCTGACACCAATCACTAGTTCAGTGAAGGCGCAGAAGTCGGCGAAGAGTTCTCCGTTTTCATTCATTTCTCCGACAGCTTCTCTACCCATGATGAGTTCCCTTCCTGTGTTGTCTGGTCCCAGTTTGGTGTTCATGTCTCCCATTAGTATGTTGATGTCACCAGCTGGAGTATTGTCCATTGTTGCCTGTAGTTGTCTGTAGAATTCTTCTTTCTTTCCGAGTTCAGCGTTGTTTGTGGGTGCATAGCATTGTACAACTGACGCATTTCTTCCTTGGGATTTGAATCTGACGATCATTAACCTGGGCGAGATCGCTTCCAATTACATCAAGGCCTTCGTTGCCGTTGGTGACATCATGATAGCCATGCTGTCACTGTGCATGTGGTTATCTTCTGTGTGACCGGAGTAGATCACTGACTCACCTGTTGACAGTTTGGTGAGTCCTCTCCCATTCCATCTGCTTTCACATATTCCCAGCACTTGGATTCCGTATCTTTTCATCTCGGTTGCGATCTGGGAAGCTTTCCAATCTCGTACATATTGCGGACGTTCCATGTTCCCACGGAGTCTTTTTCTTTTGGCGCAAGACGATTCATCGGACTGCAGTTTCTGTAGCAATTTTGTTTACAGGGTGTGGTTGCCAGCCTCATGCCTGAGAAAGGGATTGTTACATTAAGACACAGTTTAGAGAGGAGCGACTTTGTAGGTTTCTCCCCATAAAACCGGAGAACAAGGAATAAAGTAATCAGAACAACACCAGCAAAAGGAAAACATTTCACAGCAAAAAGGGTAACAAGCGACAACAACAACAAAAATGTCACAGTTAAGCACAGTTAACCAAAATGATAGAAAAATCAGAGACTCACTGATTTGAGGCAACTTGAACATGTAAATCCAACAATATATACAGTTATGGATATTAGATAGTCATTGACAGTCACATTACGTCAAACATATAGTCATAGGTATTATCTGTCAACAAAATTATATCCACAGATTCAGTGTCCGAAAGGCAATTAATTACAATATGTTTCGCAGTTTTTTGGTAAGAAGCTACACAGAAATAAGAGTTTTATATAACTGCGTTAATGTAACGTAGTAATCAAGAAGCGCGTCAAGGTAATAAGAGGGAGGAGAAGCTACCTCTATTAATATCAAGTATTTGGCACACAACCACGTATGTCTAAATCTTTTCACTGACAATTAGATCGCATCATCAATAAGTGTCATCCAAAACATTCAAATCAATATTCTGGCATGTACACAACAGATATGCATCTCCTAACGGACTGCAGTTTCCAAGGTATGACCACTATGTGGAATTCACTACTCCCACCCTTTCAGCTTATATATAGATAGTTTGTGGGATTCTAATTCTTGTGACCAAACCTTGCCTAGATTAACTGTTCAATCAGAATGCTGTCCAAATTACTGGTCGTCTAGTTATAGCATCAGATTTGGTATACACGACTGATGATGACAAGTATTGTGTTTCCTTAGGAGTCATTTCATGACAGATTCTAACAGTAGTTTTATTCGTGTTCCTTGAAGGTGTACGAGAAATTCGGCGATCGAATTTTCACTCATCTCACAGCAAAAGTTAAAGAATGACTTTATCCACACGGGAATTTAAAATTAGGTTTTTATTGAAAAAAAGGACTAGCATGCATTTTCACTGAAATGTTGAATGTTACTATACATAAGCACTACTTTATATATTAGTCTCTGCATAGGTATTTCCTGTGCTACAAAACACCGTTTACCGTATTTTTTAATGACGATGAATCCTCATATATGTGTACTTGACAGACGGCAGCTTACCGAAAAAAACAATTCGTTCTGTTTTTCTTTGCTGAAATACGACTTTTTGAATGTTCCAGACATTCACACTACGAAAATCAATTAAATGTGGTGTACTGGTGCAGGAGAATGACTGATATAATCTTCGTTTGCTGACTTAATGCCATGCTGTTCATATATCCTAACCATCCATGTTAACCTAAGGACTTTCAGATTATTCAGATTCACTCGGTTTGACTGCTTGACGAAGAATGACAGTGAATATCGACGACTCAGTTAAAATTAGATTAAATCACTGAAAAAAGGCTGACTGAACCAACATTTTTGTCCCACTGAAATGAACCATAAATCAATGAAATGTGGAGAGATATTCGTCTACAGTGAAACTTTATAACAGTATTTCGTAATGGCTTGTGAGAGGGTGTGCGTGATCTCCGTACCGGGTTGCTTCTATCTACGAGACTTGTAAGTAATAGAAGGAGGAACTCCTGAATGTGGTTTTGTCTGCTTTTGAGGAAGACATTTTCTGAACTTTGGTGTGTGTGAGTGGCTTTTACGAAGACCACCTGTATTATATACTTCGTTGCTGGCAGAACAGGAGTGACTTTGTATGCGACATGCTTGTAAATTTGCATGCAGCTGTTATTGCACAAATCATTCTCAAATAACACACAAAGGATGCTTATATTTTGATGTTACACAATCCGACACAACAGTTGTTTTGTAGTTTCCCTATAGCATGATTTTGTGTAAACTATTTGGTTCATATGAACAAGAACCAATGTCTAGCTTCTTCATTCAGCACATTTATTCAGAGTAAGGAATGAATCGAATGATATCTGTCCCATCTCTGCTTGTTCAGTCAACCCTGTTCGTGTTATGCATTTTGAAATAACTTGAAGGTGGGATGCACTCATTTTCTTCATATTTTCATAATGAATGAATCGAAATGGTTATTTGAAGTAGCTCATTTTGAACGTGTTTCTGTGAACTATGCCTAATAGGAAATAAATCAAAGCGCAAAAGTTGAATTCCTTCATAATCTGAACGATTACAGAATGCACAAATGGCTGTGAAAGTCTGAAATCTGAAAAAAGACGAATGTGTTCAAATAACAATAGGACTGATCGCTTTTAACTGAAGTCTGTTTCCACATTTTAACTAACGCCAGACAAATCGAAAGCGATAAGCCATGACGTTTTATTCACTACAGAATACTACCACGAATAAACCACACCATGCAATATCTCTCTCTGGTACGAGGGGCAGACAGTTTTCAGTGATCAATATAGATAAATTTGGTAGATGTGTAAGGAGGTTGAACATGGTTCAATGTGATTTCATTGATGTGCGTAATTCTCATAACTTTCTCCACACACTGACTTCAAATGAATTTTCGTTCCCTCTTCATGAAGTAATGTTGTCGTCAGGAATCACTGATAATACCGTATGCAGTTCTGGTCTTTCACGATGCTTGGGAAGAGTGTGTTTGTTTCTCTATGGTTCACTGTCTCAAGCTCTGCTTGATGTGTTACTAAAACCCTGTTTACAGTATTTATTAAAAATTATCATGTATCTAAATTTGTGCATACCTGACTGACGCCAGTTTACTAATTGAAACAATTCGTCTGGTTCTTGTTTCTTGAAACACAACTTTTTCAATGTTCCCGACATTCACACTCTGACAATCACTTAAACGTACTGCACTGGTGCAGGCGAATGACAGATGTTTGTTGATATAATTTCATATCGTTCGTATTTCTTAACCACACGCGTTCAACTTAAGTCAATTCCGATTATTCAGATTTCCTCAGTAAGAATGTTTGACGGAGAACGACAATGAATCTCGAAGACTTAGTTCCCTTGAGACAGTTGAAAATTAAATCATTGCAAACAAACTAACTGGACAAACAGCGTGAAAAGTAAAGCCATGAGAGTTTTGCCTAAATGAAATGAACCATCACTTAATAAAATGTGCACAAGTATTCGTCTACAGTTAAATTGTGTAGCAGTATTTCGTATCTATTGGTGTCTGTGTTCTCCATATCGGGTGTGTTCAATCAATGTAAGTTGATAAAACTAGTAGGGGGGAATCATGAATGTGGCCTTATCTGTTTGTGCAGAAAACAGTTTCTGAACATTAGTGTGTGTGAGTGACTATTATCAAGACCACCTGTATTATATACTTCTCTGCTAACATAACGGGAGAGACTTTGTGTGCCGCATACCCCTGAATTCACATGCAGCTGCTATTGCACGAATCAGTTTCAAATAACATTGCGAATGCTAATATGTTTGTGTTACATAATTCCAACACAACAGTTGTTTTATGTTTCCCATAACATAACTTCGTGTAAAATACTTGGTTCACGTGAACTAGAATGTAGTTTCTCACAATTTCTATTCCCATTTCAAGGACTGACAATATTTTCTTCATCTTCTTCAACACACTCGTGTGTCATACACTGCACGGAGAATTTCTGTGAGAGCAAGCAATCGCTAAGATTAACACCTGCACTTTGAGTGGTATTTTTACGACCATTCGAGTATAGTTTCAAAGACATGTAATATGTCACAAAGCTTTATGTACTTCTTTTTAGAAATTCGACTATCGTTTTCGTTTGCAGTGTCCGTAAAGACACTATTCGTTTTTCCTTTACGACAAGAACGCTGAAGTTACTGAAGCAGAAATTCAATGTTCTTGAACATATCTGATTGTAGCCCCATGAAGGAAGTCATATTTTACTGAGGTGCTACTGAACTTCAATAATGTTAGAAACTTATTTTCAGGATTATCGCAAATTTACATAACGCTTTCACGATAGCTTGCAAACAGGTTCCGTCATAATTGCGCTAAGTCACTGACAGTGACGCTACAATTTTGCAGCACAACGGTGGAAGAAACCAACTACATGACTTTGTCATTATTAATAATTCGCTTTATTCCAAAATAGTACTTGTGATACTGAATGGAATTCTAAGCATTTCACTACAGTATTGCATCCAGTTTGTACATTAACAATAAATGAAACACATTTTTCAGCCTACTTGAAATTTGTACATGAATAATCACTTCAACAAATTATAAATTAACACAGATTAATAACTAGTATCGCAGGATTTTTCGTTATTTTTTTCACAAAACCATCGTTTTAAAATAAGCTACTTCAAATGAGTTAGCTTAAATCAAAATGGAGCTCTGAATTCACTATGCGGGTTTTAAAATGAAAACAAGAGTTACACGACATTTAGTATTCAGTAGAATCTCCTCATCTTCACTTGAGAACATTTAAACAAACACCCTCACGATTGGTCTGTCTGACAGGAGTAACTCGTTGGAACGAGGTTCTAGAGTAGGAGATATCAGTGTTGAGAGACTGGTCGACAGACGGAATTCTGACAGTTCACGCTCAGATTAATGGATGGTCATTCCTTGTGTCAGTAGCGAAGCGCAGTTGGTGACATATTCCTGAAAGGAATTGGTGTCTACAGAAACCTTCAACCGGATCCGATCAATGCTGGTCATTCTCAACGTCCAAAGCGTATAATAACAACTTTAAGATTTGTTCCTTAACATATGCTCATATTAATCATGTTTCACAAAAGTCGCTGTTCAAATGAAATTACTTGTAATTTTTATTTAGCTTAATTGCTCATTATATTGTGGCAGAGAACCTGAATAACTGAAATCAAGTTGACTTGATAGGCAGAAATGTGAGAGAGAGAGAGATTACATTTCATTCTTCCTATCGTGTGAATTAATTGACTCAGTAGGGAAATACAGCACTGTTTAATCACTTATCAGTTGCCTAACTGATAAATACACTCAGTAGTTTTCCAGATGTCAACAATATGACACATGAGGTAACGGTTATTTACACGTCCATTATTTCTACAGGAATATATGTTGTTTGACATTTTGGCTTACATTTACGATAAAAGCAAAGCGTAATACATTTGGAAATGAAGTTATGCAATTTTCCTTTCACATGTACATTTTCTAAGTGGAACAAAGAAGTCTGATTTTGAAAGTGTGCAATAAATGAACTGACAAGAGCGATAGATGGATTGGTGTCCAATTATAAAAAGTTTCCTTATCAGTAGGCCTGTTTCCGCTAATATTATTAGTGGTAGAGACTTGAATGACTCTACAAAGCCCGCTAGAATACCACTGATTGATTTTATTTATTTATTTTATTATATTTTCACAGAAAATAAAACTCAAAGTAGCTTTATCTCATGAGAAATGAACATGTTTTCCTAACGTCACTGCTAGGCGATATCACACTGAATGGCATTATATACTTCGGTACCAACATTGTCGAAATGATCTTGTGTGCAAGTGGTTTACAATTCCTTTAAAATCATCAAACATATGAATTCAGTTCCATACCTTCACCTAATGTATGGCGGAAATGCCTGCAAATTAAGTCGTAGATGCTAGTTGAAGTGGATCATTGAGGCCTTTGGGAAAAAAGATAAGTCTTCTGTTTGTCAGCAAAATTTCACAACGTTTCATGAAATGAACAAACTTGTCAGTCGAGTTCTCGCCAACTGTGTCTTTCATAAATAGGGAAAGTCAACTTTAAGGGAAACAAAATCCCACAGTCTAGATATTAAGTCATTACGATTTCATATAGCAATTCGAAGAAAGAGAAGTCAAGTCGAAGTTGAACTTCATTTTCAACGTTTCACATGTAGGTACATTATCTGTTGATACTGAGTGTATAGTTAAAGGATCCTAACGAACTACTACAATTCACTCTCTTATGATATTCATTTGACGTTGGCCAGTAGTGAGTTTCAGATGAAGTCATCATCTTATTTCCATCGTGTCATCTAAACTCTCAATTATGTTAAAGGGAATTCGATGTTCAGATTCTGAGTGAATGTCATTAACGAAACATTTTGTAATTTTCCGTCTTAAACAACATTTTGATTCACAATTGAAATACCTATCAAGCAATGATTTTGGTGACAATACTAGTAAGGATTAGTGAAGAAGACTCACCAAGCTAGTGACGTTACATTCGTCTCATCGACATGAGTGCTCCACAGTTTAGCTTCACCTCCAATGACTCTTAATATTTGCGTAGGTGAGCCTGTAAAGAGAATGAAAAGTGTTATTTGCTTGAGGAACCGATGAACTCAGTAAATAAAGTTTACTTGATTTCAGAAATTCAAATCAACACACTTCGCTGAAGAACTTGACTGATAGATTTACAGGTCAACTGGTTTGAAAAATCGCAAACTTCTGTTAACTACTGTTCAACACCCAACATGTTACACGGATTCCCTGTGGCTTAACCAGTACTTCATTCCAAACTAAAGAGGTATTCACATAGCAGGTCAAGGATAAATTGCTAATGATTGCCCCTATAATATGGGTCTACGAATTAAAAGTTCCAATGTCCTCCATGGCATAGGCGATACTCAGGAATCTTCATCCAGATGTGCAAAAATGTGTACTCGTATCTTAGTATAAAGGGGCCAAAAACATTTGAATATTGTAATCTTAGCACACCTGCCAGTAAATGCATTCTCGGTGATCTACTGTGTCCTTGGAGACGTATGTAACAGAGTCAAACTAGGTGTTCTGTTACTCAATACAAGATGACCTATTTTCCATGTCTGGATGAAGTGTGAGCAGCCTCTTTATTCACCTCAGCCTCCTCCATAAATGTAGAAAATTAACACATGAAATACCAATAACATATTTTTCTGTTCTCCGTTTCATTACACTGTACAGGTTTTATTACAGACATTCTACAGTTTCATGGTCTTTTTTATTATGTCAATTGACCAAGGTTCACGTTACGCTCTTCAGATTCGTTGTTTAACTTCCACAACGCGTTTTATTCCACTTTATTAAATTATTCATTACTTGATAACCGTCCATAAATAGCAATATGGATTCACAACATACCAATGATATGACTTTTTACTTATCATTCTTATCTGTCACCGTTTGAACCTAAGTACAGTATATTTTATCTGCGTGTTTATTCCTCAGTGGTACTCACTTTGTATGTCACACTCCTGACTATACTTACCCCTTGAAAGAGATACTAGTTTCTTGATTATATATACATAAACATATCATTGGACAAATCAGTTTCACGTTGTCTCATGTTCCTACACATCACATATATGTCAAATTATTATCAAAACGCAATGACTTTTATATCACGTCACATTTCTATCATGATACACTTTCTGATATAATTCTCAGTCGTCTTCAATGAAAATTATTTACCAACAGGAATGGATTTATAACAACAAAGGCTGAGGAATTCACTGAAACTGAAATTGCTCGCTCTTATTATTCTCGTCTTGAATATATTATGAGGATATTCAAATTATAATGGTGTGGTGTTGTCCAAAAAATAGGACTTATTTAATTTTCTAGAATGAACTGGTATATGTTCACTGTCGTATACTAATTAATCAGTTCCACCGGAACAGCTCAACTCGCATTTTCACACAACACTGGTTATTTCTATCAGCCCACTACGATCGCATTAGTTTTATCGAGTTACAGTTATCATTTCGCCACATCAGATTATCTCACGAATCAGTTCAATTACACCGCGGAACAGTTAACTTCAGTTATGCTGTTCAATGGAATGTCATCTTATGCACAACACTTTATTCATATTGTCTGTCATCTGTTGTAAAATTTACAAACATATTTCTTTCCACCCTTAACACTGCCGCATGTGCGTCACCGAATGTGGATTTTCAGTGACAGTGGAAAAGGCATTAGTGTATATCATTACTACGTATTCGATGTGACGACTCAAATCTATTTCATTAAGTCAAGATTCTTCAGTGAGTGTTTGATTTTGTTTTTTTCAATGTTCGCAATGAAACCGTTCATCTCAGAAAATGCAACAACAAGGAAACCATAGTCCCTTACTAGATCTACAAACCATGATTACTTACAAGATTCTTTAATGACACACTCCTGAGTTCAATGTGAATGTCCAGTGGACTTCCATATTATATATATATATATATATATAGTTGTTAATATGCCAACATACTGTACAAAGTCAAACGAATCACATTTGTGACTCAAAGAACAGCCCACTCGCTGCATTCATTGTGAATCCATGTTCATTTCAAAACTGTTGCACAACTCGGGCAAAGTGGAACTTAGAATACACACTCAGATCAATGTTTTGAACACACAAATTTCTTTCAGACTATGCTAAAATAAACTCACCTCCAAAATCTCTGATATTCTGTGAGTAATATCTCATCCAATCAAGATCAGATGGTATGTCATTAAGATTCCATGTACCAGAAACTATAACCTTATATCCATTATGAGTGGCATTGTAGACGTGTTTCTCCCAATCTACAGTTTTCCAGACATGAATGATTGTTTCGAGGTCAATCTGTTATAACCGAATGACACATTATTAAAGTTAGTGGTATGCAAGTCAAACGGATATAACAATGCAGTGTAATTTGAAAGGAATTATCGGTTGATTGTTGTTCTGGAAACGGGGGATGGCACATTATTGAATGGATGAAGAATTTTGTTTACAGGTTGGCTTTGTAAAGTCATTTTACCTGAGATATCGAATTTTCTGATGCCTCTTTTCAGAGGTTTGTCAGACATTTGACATGGATAAAATATGCGACACGTTAGATTTATTCAACCGAAGAATTAAATTAAATCACCACTGTTCTTTATTTATTTAGTAAATTTTCGAAATGAGTAGCGATCATAACTTTCAATTAATAGGTATTGATTTGATTCTGTTTCTGTTGGTTAACAGTGAAAATGTGGATACAAGTTTCTTTTTGTTCGAGACTCATCAACTAGTTGTATGATCGCTCTAAGTAGCGACAGATTTGTCGATGGAATTAGCAAAAAAGACACAAGCCAGAGTGTCTGTTCTGCGATTCCATTTGTCAACAGACACGTTAAACAGAGACATAGAGAATACAAAATTTTCATTAACGAAGTGAACTCCTATATTATGTCCAGATTCAATGATCACATGAAATAACTCAATTGATCAAACACAACCACGTGACTTCACGATCAAGCTCAGCGATTATTCCCCTGTCTTTAGGTCGACTGGTTTGTGTGAGTGAGAGGGCTTAGCCAGATTCACTCCACTGGAAAAAGAATAGGAGAAAATATTCTCTTATCGCTGTACATGAAGTAACACCAGAACGCCGCATTCAGCGAACTGGATCATTTTGCCTGATGGTGATGAGATAGATGGATTATTATTTCTCTAGACACCAAATCAGCCAACATGGATCAAACGTTTCAGACGTGAACTAAAATAACTTGAAAATAAAAAAAAAAAAAAAAAAAAAAAAAAAAAAAAAAAAAAATATATGAATCACAACAATCCTCTTTACGATCAAATAAAAAGGACTGATAATGTTGTGCCAGTGGGATTCAGATAATCGTCACTGAATATCGAGTGTATTTATTTAATCACAAACGTATTTCCTAACAATCTCAATAAGTTTCACCAGATAATATTTATGTAATTGGTAATAATCCTCACCGAATTCCTTGTCTTTCATGAATTTAGTTATTTCTGGATTCGAACTCCTAAAATAAACAGGAAGACATTAAATTTACTTCTTCATTGTTCTTGTCGATGATTCAACTTAAGCTGCCTACAAATAAGGAGCAGCAATATGAAGCCTACCGTTAATCTACATGAATTAATTGTTAAAATAGTACTTGATCAGAGGTTGTTGGTGAGGATTTTTTATTCCCCTCAATGGAAGGAAGGGAAGGAGATAGATGGGTGCTGTAATATTCAGTGTTCTACTGAAGAAGAAGAAGAAATAGTCGCGCCTTATGGACAGTTGTCTTCATTTGTTGATTTTAGCCATTCAGAAGAAGAATAGTGTGACATTATATTTAACTGGCAACTTGTCGCTGCCATGTTCGATTGCAATAAATGTTTTGCAATCTACTGGTAATATCAGATAAATGGACACTTTAATACAAAATTATAATTTGGTAAGTGAGTCAATCAGGGTTAGAAACGCCCTGCACTGTTTCCTGTACACACAGTTTTTGATGCAAGTTATCAGACATATTCAGCACAAACTTCAAAATGACGTCACGACACCATTATAAGTGGTGTTTATTTTCATATTACTAATCAATCTACAAATCGGTAACTCAAATGCGGTGGGGTCTCATTGGAACAGCCATCCATGCGACTTCCTATTGTTTAAATCGACAGCTGTTTTTCCTGTTGCCCCTGAGGAATAATTTTTGAAATACAGTTCAGGTGATGGAACAATCGTTTGTATGAGGCTGGTTCAGTGCCTGTTAATCTGAGACAGAGAAAAGTATGTCTTCAGTTTGAAATTAAAACATGAGTATGTCATAACATTGATTCTTCATTTACTCTTGCATAAAATCAACAGAACTAACCAGCACTCATAGTCAACCTCATTCCCGCCAAGATGAATGTAATTGTCATGAAATCTGCCGACGATTTCTTCAAAGAATTATTTTAAAAACTGATATAACGATGAATTGGCTGGATTCAATGGTCCGAACTTTCCATTTGGTTGATAGTCGTTATAACATTTTTTTATTAAGTCTGGATATCCTTTTCCTCATGACAATGTATGCGCTACAAAAGATGATTGTGACAGTCAGTGGAAATCATCCTTACAATATTTCGACAAATAACGTCGTTGAGATACAAAATACCATGATTAATGCATCCACCATCTGAGATTGATTTGTATTCTGCTGTCTGAAATTATACTGTACAACTCATATAACACATGTATTTCACACTAACTACGTTGGTCCATTCAAGGATTAAGTAGGAGATATTGACTGCAAACACTGGACCAATGATATTCACGTAGTTCACTGGTGGGATAATTCTTCATATTATCTGGATTATATTAGACGACTAAACAGAATCACAAACTGTGAACTTTTCACAATCGACTTGCGTTGACAACTTCTCGCAAATTTAAACCTAATAGGTAACTCAGAAGAGTAAATGCCTCCCATCAATTCCTTGATTAAACATACCTTGAAACACAAAATCATGGATAAAGTGCCTTATATTTATGATGACTACGTTGAATTGGTTGATGGACAGTCTACTTTCAGCATCACTCCAAGAGTATGTTCACACTCAATCAAATCACTGCATGGTATTAATTGACTTGAACTGACATGATGGATAATTAAATCATATTAAATATATATTTAAAATTATCTACCTGGAGTATCAAACTCTGCAATGACACGAATTCCACGTTGACGAGCATAGTGCAACAGTTTTTCCACATCTTCTTCACTATATATGCACTTAAACTGACGATAGGCACCCTATTGTAGTTTAAACAAACATTTCGATCAATAAATGACCTGGTTTTCTTTCGCCTTACTCACCTCTGACAGTTTCGGACAAGAAGTCGAGACAAAGGGAAATGATCGGTCATCTGTAATATGCCAATGAAACACATTCATCTTGACCATGGCCATGCTATCCTGGTAATAGAAAGCATCATACTGACTATTGCACTTCCTACTATTAATTTCTCCAGGACATCAAGTGGCAAGAAGTACCTTGCAGTATCTATCAGCATCCCACGGTATCCAAATTCTGGTTCGTCCTCCAAATATCCTTTAAATATAACATTCTATATGATGAAATAAATTAATGAAATCAAACCATAGGCAAAAACGAAACTCACCGCTCCATCTTTCCCCTCGTACACCAATTGAAGTATGGTCTCGAGGGCGTGTAAAGCACCCCAAACCTCAATGGAGTCTATGCTAATTTGAGATTCTCCTATCTTCACATTATCTGCAAAATGGTGACTGAATTATTCGTTGTGGTACAACTCACATGATTCGTCAGTTAATTCATTGGGCCAAAGCGGATCTTTCCTTTCGTCACATTCATATCTGATTTTGATGTTTTTAGTGTTTAATGTCGCATGTGACTTCAGCTTTTCCAGAAATTGGCGGATGTTTCATTACCAGACGCTTTTGAAATCTCGTCACAGCTTCTGACAGTATATCGCATGAGGAATAGCTATATCGTATGTGAAGTGCGCGTTTTAAACGGCAAACTGTCGAATATTTTTGGTAATTTGACGGCTTCGGGACTATCGCTTTTGTATAAAGTGAGTTATTGAGCAACAGTGCAATCAAGAACAACACAAAATTAAAAATCATGATTCCTCTGTTCTTGTCAATATCTTTGTTACCTCAATCTTTTTTGCTAACACTGAAATGGACTTTGATCTCATCTGATATTTAATGACAGAATCACCACACAACCACATGAGTATTTCTTGAAGTACTTGTACTTTTTGATTGAATATGGTTGCCGTGGTTGAACAAACTGTACTGGTTGATGTGATTGGTGTACAACTACTTATACCAACCAATCAGTGTGCATCGGTGGCACACTGGTTAGGACTCTCGCCTACCATGCATATGGTCCGAGGTTCGATCCTTTGCCGACGCACACATGAAATCTATAGTCGGCCTGCAAAATTTGGGCTACGATATAACATGCTGAAAATTCCCTACTTGTACCAAAAATACGGTGTGGAATCAAGCTGTAACCAAAAATAAAAAACTAATAAAGAAAAAAATGTAAAGCTTTGTATGGATGGAATACAACTCCCAGCAGTTGACACACACACACATGGATTAACGTGTTTTATGTCAAGCCATGACTATAAAACCTCTCCTGATTGTTGTGCAGTGGTAGTTAGAAGTTTTAGGTCCTTTTGGGGAATACGCAGCACCTTAACTAGAATCACCTGCCAAGTTTTCAATAATTCATATGAATTTCTGGTAAGATCGAAACTGGAAAACTGCATCCAGGTGGCCAGTCCTTGTCTCAAAACAGTTTCACAGGTAATAGAAGGGTACAAAAAGAATTTCAGGTTTACGAATTGTGGTTTAACCATTTTATCTTACTAGAAATACACAACAGTTTAAATGGCTTCTCCCTGTCATACCACAGGCAGACAGGAGGTAGCACTACAGTGTCATTATATCTGAAAAATGACCATGAACATGACCGATCTTTTCTTTTCCTCCCCACCTAATATGTGCATTTCAGGAGAAACCGGAGGACGGTTCAGAAAAAGAGGAGGAAGTACATTGCTCTGGGTACCATTTCTTCCATCGATTCATAAAATCTAGAAAACTAGTGCTAGAATACGTGGTATCTATGCCCTCAGTTGACGCGTTCAAGAAGAGATTAAGCGGTCACAGGTATCTTTTAGAAAAGCCTCCTATCAGCAATGCAAATATCTGAATGATTATGGTAAGCTGAAGTGTTGGATTATGGACAGTATGAAGAAATATAGGAGTTACCATTAATTAAGGAGAAAAGACTGTGTAACACCGCCTTAAATCACTGGTTAAAGTTTTGATTTGGTCCTGCTATTCTCAGAATTAGCGCACACGGACATCGATTGCTTAAGCTCACCTGGCTGGTAATTCACTTGTGTGGCAATACCTTTTAGCCAAAAATATCAGATATATTAATGAAGTTTTATGACTTCCAGTGAATGAGGTGTACTGTGACGACCAATTCTCAGTGAAACTCTCGTCGAAACAGTAACGAATAGTCATACTCAATGTTGGTATCCTAATTCAGGGATAAAAACAGGGGGGAATAATTTTCCCTATGAAAATTTCCGGTTTTTCGTTAAATCCTGTCACCAAATTAAGTGTTAATTGACACAATAAGGTGTTCAATGCAGAACCATAAAGCCACTATGATATCTATTTTCAGAAGTTTCCAGTGTACAGCTAACCGCTTGTTTCGTTCGTAGTGATAAATTTGATACCTTAGTGAGGAGATGTTTCTATTTTCATCAGTCAATCTCTACATGCGAGAAGTCATTGATAATGTCTGTATGAGCTTACGATATGCCAATGATCAGCATACATGTTCCATAACAGTGTGCAAACTAAGCGGTATCTCTGAAATGAAATAGCTGATGGATTTTCGAATACTAACTGTAAGCGCTTGTCTTTTGGTACCTCTAGTAAGCGTTGCGTTTAGTGGGGTCGTGGTTGGGTATGAAACACCCTAATTAGGGGGTTTTTGGTCCTTGAGGATATTTTAATCAGACAGCCTTGGTTCACTTGATAGTCTTTCCACTTGTCTGAGGAAGATGAAAGAGGTATAAGAGGAGAAGCTGTAAGAGGTGAAAATGAAGACTGGAAATAATGAGCAGATATAAGATTTGGAAAAATTAAAAAAGAGAGAAATAACAAGAAGCTAAAGCACTGATAAATTAGACACAAAGGAATGACTGAATAAGAAGACAAGGTGGAACTGTTAATGATAGCATGGATAGGAAACTTACTTGTAAGCTGGACAATTTCGTCACTAGTGGGTTGATAAGTCTATAAGAAAATAGATACCAGCTATAGCAGAACTCGACCTTGGACATAAGTACTCACTATTTCCGTGGATTGATTACGTTGAAGACATTTCGTAAAGTATTATCTGATTGACTGTGATTTGTCGACTAATTTTAGACCACTAAATTGTTCTGAAGATTTGGCTCATGAAGACTTTATAGTAGGTAGCAAAGTAGTTGATATAAGAACAAAACTTGTGCACTGTGGTAGAGTGTAATTCCATTATCGGTAAATTTTGTTTTGGGGGTAATGTTTGCTGAAGACGTTTCGAGCTTAATTTATTGCTCATAATTATTTTTCACTTGATTTGATTGGCAGTAGTATTTTCCATATTTCAGGTATGAGTGACAAGTCATTCCTATTGCATGTGTTGGGTGTAGACTCGATGAACAAGGATTCAGTAATCAACCTCTCTCTCCACCTACCTAGATTACTTTTTAGAATTTTAACCCTCTCCCACCCTATTGTGTGGTTGTGTGTTAATGCATGCATTGCAGTTGCTGAGCTTTTTTCTAAATTACTTATCTTCTCGGGGTCAACCATTCTTACCTTGGCTAAATTCTTATGTTCCGACAATCTGACTACCCCTGACCTACTAGTTTGACCTATGTAGTTGACCTCACAGTCATTGCAGGGTATTTTGTAAATAATATTATTTTGTCTAATTGAGTCAACTGGGTCCTTTAACCTACACAGCTTGTCCCTGAGTGAGTTTGTAGGTTTAAATGCCACCCTAATTCCTGCTTTATTCAGAATCCTACGTAGTGTCTCAGATGTCCCCTCTTTATATGCTATAACTGTGGATGACTTATATTCTCTCTCATTTATGTTATTATTACTAGTTTCACAATTATTTTTATTTTGTTTTTGGCCTTTAATGATCTTCCTAATGAATTTTATGGGATAGTTATTCAACACCAACGCTTCTTCTATCTGTTTTAGTTCATCATTAAGGTCATTTTTGGGCTACTTAGTGCTACTGGTCGGTTTGTTAAACACTTAACTAAGCCTGCCTTAACAGATAACGGGATGAGATAAATTAAAGCCTAAGTATCTATTAGAATGCGTTGGTTTTCTATAAACTGTAGTGTGTAGTTTGCCTTCTTCTATTCTTTTTATCTTACAATCTAACATAGCTAATTCTCTTTGTTCATTTTCTGATTCAAATACGAATTTTATTCCCTCAACTTGTAAGTTTACATGTGTCAAGAAGCTAGAGATGTGTTCTGTTTTTAACACTGTGAAAGTGTCATCCACATATCTCCACCATATTTTTGGAGTAGGGTTAAATGTATTGAGGGCACTATTTTCCCAGCTGTCCATAAATATGTCTGCTACGATAGGGGATATTGGTGATCCCATTGCTACACCTTCTGTTTGTCTAGATATTTTGCCTTGGAACTTAAAGATAGTAGATGTGAGGCATAACTGAATCCCTAAAATAATTTCTTCAATGGGCAGTTTTTTCCTATGACTGAGTTCAGGATCCGCAGTTAATTCTCTTTTAACTGCTTCTAAGGCCATATTAACTGGTATATTAGTATAAAGACTAGTTATATCAAAACTAACCATTGTTTCATCATTCGCTAGTTGAATGTCATTTATTTTATTTTTCATCTCATATGAATTAGTTAATCTAGATTTTGAACGATTTCTAATGGGACAAAGTATTAGAGCTAAGTGTTTTGATAATTCATACGTGGGGGTATTTCTAAAATCTACTATTGGTCTTATGGGGTAACCTGGCTTATGTATTTTTATAGTACCATATATTCTACTAGCATTATTAGTTTTAGGCATTAAATTAAACCATTTAGACTCACCCAGTGATGGCTTCATTCTGCGCATTAGTTCCGCTGTAGATTTCTTAACCTTATTCATTATTGTATCTACAGGCTTGTTAATTTCCTCATATGGACCCGTTTGAATATGTTCAGTACCTTTTTTGACATAGTCAGATTTATTCAAAACTACGGTGGCGTTTCCTTTGTCAGCTTTTGCGATGACAATGTTTTTATCCTGTTTAAGACTAATTAAAGCTTCCCTTTCCGATTTTGTTAAGTTTGATTTTGTTTTCTTTTGATTTTTCAGGGTCAATGCACATTGTGCTCGAACCTCTTCTGCTGTTGTCTTATCTATTGAGCTTAGTGCTACTTCTATGTTGGGAATGACATCCTCTGGTTTTAATTTATTAACTGTTACGTTGAAATTTAGTCCCTTCTCAAGTACTTTTATCTCATTAGAGCTTAGTTCCCTTGATGAGAGGTTGATCACCCACTTTGTTCTGTTGATAGAGGATGAAGTGTTGATATCGATTTCATTTGTTGTGTTCTTTTCTTCAATTAGTTTGTTGAATATTTTTATTTGTGTGATTTTTGATTTTCTTAAAGCGGATTCTCTAGCATAACTCATACACAAACTCAAATATATGATCAATGACAAAGATTATATAATTGTTGTTGAAACATCCAACAAAGTCACTGTTAAGAATTAGATTATTGTGATGTCGGCAGTCACATGGGCACAGATTAGGATAGATCAACCGATATCTTGATGAAGGTTGTGTCCATTCCTATTCCATTCAGATGTGCCAATCATGTTTTAAATATCTCCGAAGTGTAATTCTAGAGGTTTCTGTACTGCATTCGAGTATCACTAATCTAAAGAATGGCAGAACTGTCTCAATGGAGTGATCAAGCTCAGTCAGCATGGAGAGAGAAGTGCCAGCAATATAGTAGTGATTTGCCAATAATAATTATTACTGTAACAACGAATTTAGCAAAATGGTGGTGATCTGTATTATTCATATAACCACTATATCTCGTTTCTTTCCACATGAGTGGAACACAGCAGCATATTTCTGTTGCGCTCACTTCCCTTATATCATTTCAAATAAATCCAGAAATTTGATGTCAATTTCATTTGTTGTGTTCTTTTTTTCAATTAGCTTGTTGAAATTTTTGGTTTGCGTGATTTTTGATTTTCTTAATGCTGATTCTCTAGTTTTTTCGGATGCTTCACAACAATTACATAATCTATTTCATTGACCATACATTTGAGTTTGTGTTTGAGTTTTTCAATTTGATTTCGTATATTGTTTAGTTTCACAGTAACTCGATGTAATTCTTCTCTGAGACATAATTTACTGACATGTTCTGCGGCTGATGTTATTGTGTTTGAAGTAATTGGAGTACGTAGACGTTAATATTCCGGAATTATATGGCTTTTTAAACATCGACTGTTAAAAATACTATGATTTGTAAATCTTGCTTCAGCTTGACTCGAAACCTCATCAGTTAACATTACTGTATAACACTGTGATTCCGTGGAAGGTGGATGGTGAATGTCTGACACGTAGATACACAGAACGCGCGTATCCTAATTGGTAAATTTCCACTTCATATGAGAACATACACTGACTCACGTTCAATCTTCGTAACATTTGTATTTACCAAAACCTATTTACAAAAATCATTATGATCGTCTAAATTCGAGTAATACACAACTCACAAACAAACCATTAGGTGATACGCTGATTTGGTTGGATGACACTTTTCTCATCAGATGGCCAATTAGTTCAAAATCTAATTCACAATTTTAGTATAAAACTTGCTGAGATTCGAGTGAGAAATACACTGCTGAGAAACAAAACGTAATCATGATCTCTCATTCTGCGTTGTTCGTGGTTGCATTTCTGCTCAATAATGCAAGTCGGCGCACTCTCGCAATAGTTCCAAAACCAACAGTTTACAACAAAGCGTCAACAGCCTGCAACCTGGTGCACACACTCACCTACGAACACAACTACCCAACTTGCTTTATACTCACAGACTCACTGACAAGATTTCGACTCCGTCTTGCATCACAGCACCCACCAATTCTTCAGGAAAGCAAAGACAAATGTATCGTAAACAAACTGAAAATCGAAATCATGGATGGATGTGACGAAAATGCAGATAAACTGTGGCCGAGTGATATAATGAACGAATCATGTGAGTCACAACACAAGAAGTATCTCATTCACCACTTTGCAGATAACGTGACCATTGAAGATACAGAGATCTCGATAAGTTCCAAAGAGATTTGGGGTGCACTACGTGCCCTCGAAACTGTACTTCAGATGGTGTACAAAGATGAATTTGGAGGAGTGAGTTTTCTTCTTGTTGATAACTTGACTTCATCAATATATTTCATCTAGAATATGATATTCAAGGGTTCTGTGGAAGATGAACCATTATTCTCACATCGTGGAATGCTTTTGGATACCGGAAGGAATTTCATGCCAGTCGAAACCCTACGGAAGATGATAGTAGGAGATGTGATATTCAGCATAGTATTTTCTGTTTTCAGGATATCATGGCTATGGTTAAAATGAATGTCTTTCATTGGCACATCACAGATGACGAATCGTTTCCCTTTGTCTCAACCACCTATCCAGAACTGTCAGACAAGGTGAGTTGAGTCAACTGTTCAGCCTGTTATTAATTCCGATTCTCGTCTTAATTTTAACAGGGTGCACATCATCCACGAAAGTGTACATATGATGAAATAGAGGTGTCTGATTTATTGGAATACGCTCGTCTCCGTGGAGTCCGGATCATTCCAGAATTTGATACTCCAGGTAAATAAGTTTGAAGACATTTGTTATGATGCAGTTATGAAACAGCTATGTCCGCATGAAGTGAAATTGTATAAATATTTGAGTCAGTGTGATGGTGTTCTCAAAATAATGCCGCAAATGGAACTTGGCACCATGAATTCATCAGAGGCTTTAGGTTTGATATTATAAAGAGGACTGTTCATGATAATATATTTTCAGGTATATTAAATGAAGGAGGTGATGAGGCGCATTAGTGCTGAGTTGCCTGACAGTTTTATATTTGACGAAAGCCTTACTGGTTTCTCTGTGAAGAAAAGACAACAGCTTTATCCAAATCATTGCGTGTTTATGCATTTATTGATTCTCTTTCAGTCGCGTCACGTATTTAAAAAAACTTGTTGAAGAATAGCTTTAATATCATTATTCGAAGTGTCAGTAACACTATCAAGTGCTTGATCACTGTATTTTAAGTCGTAGGGATTATCGTTGAGTGAAGGAATGCAGTTCGTGTGTAATCAAAGGAAACGTAATAACAATCGATTTCAAATGGTGAGTGGCATGGAGTGTTGACTGTTGAATGGCCATGTCATTTTCAATCTAAGTAATTTTGTACCTCTAAGATTTTTCAGAAGAATGGTTGCTGAACGAAGAATACCCTTTTCGATAACTTCATCATCAGGCTCTACAGTTATATATACATAATAGTAGTGAATGAATTGGTGTTATGAACAATATTAATGCTTAAATAACGACGAATCAATAGTATGAATAGATTAAAGTTCAAAAGCATCAACACAACAATAAACTGAATGTCAGAAAACTTAGGAAAGATAATATTACAAATTCATGAATTTCTAGTCTCTACTGAAGGCCGGCCAGGGCTGTGGTAGTGGCTAGCTGGACTTGCTTCTTTCGCACACAAAGCACTGGTTGTTTCACGCGAATCGCAATAGCCTCTGTTGTTTGAAGCATTCGGTAGTTTGATGTTTTTGGAAGTTTATTTGGCACCCGGTAGATGATTGTAGAGAAGGATTCTTTCTTGCTGAATGGCTTTGTGACCGATTTGGACCAGATGGTATAATATCGAACTGTTGATGGTTTTTACTACTCATTTACTTAGCCACACTGGGAGATGTTCTCGAACATGGAAAATTAATTTCGTAGAGCAACGGCCGGTACGTGGTTATTTAAACAATAATGTTGCTCATAACACCAATTCATACACTACTATAATGTATCTAAAACTGCAGAGCCTGATGATGAGGTTATCGAAAAGAGTATTTTTCGTTCAGTAACTATTCTTTTGAAAATTTTAGTAAGCACTTATAAAAATTGTCAATGTGATCTTCACTGGTTGTCACAATACTTCCTTGTAGCGCATACATTGTCATGGGGAAAAGCATATCCAGACTTACTAACAAAATGTTATATCGACTCTAACCCAACTGGAGAATTGGGTCCATTGAATCCAGCCAATGATTCTACATTTGATTTTTTGAGGAATCTGTTTACGGAAGTCACCAGCCGATTTCATGATAACTATATTCATCTTGGAAGCAATCAGATAAGTTTTGCCTGTTGGTGAGTGCACTCTTGTTTTATGTCACATTTCATTTAGGCAACACGTTAAGACATACCGAAATTCTCAAAATATCCTGATAGAAAACGTTTTCTTGCTTCAGATGACAACAGGTTGAACTCGTCTCATCTAGTACATTTCATCATTACTTAAAATTTATATTTGTTTGAATCTCAGCCAAGTTGAAATGAGTGATTCTCAGGTTTCGTTTGTCAGACATTTCCAAATCTCTTGAGGAAAATAGTTGAAATTAAAATAATAAAGGTATATATAAAACGTACAGTTTGTCTGTACAATTCTTGTCTAATCATCTCTGAGTCTTGATTAGTCACCAAATACAATATCGTATGCATTGTGATTCGAACTGCACAGAATAGTTCTCAAGATTTATTATTAGGCTATATGTGTTATACACCGTGAACAGTGTATGGAGGGTTTCGGATCTGCCTTCAATAAAACTGTTTCAATAAAGGTCATGGCGAACTGGTGTGAAGTAAGGCATTATGAACTAAACAATTTGCATGTGAATGTGTGAATAATTGCAGATCATATGTCAACACACTCAAAATCGAATAAAATTGCTTCATTATTGTTGGCAATTATGAGTGATTAATGTACCATTCGAAGACTTCAGTTACACATATCCTTAATGGAACCACCGACAGTTTCAATAAAACATCAGTAAGACGTCACACTAGTTACTAGTGTCTAATCAAGCATAAACATATTTTATCTTATAAGATACATATAATCAGGATCATAAATTAGGCATGAAGATTAGTGATTCATATCTATACTACTTATTGATCAAGACCTGTCATGCATCACAGCAGGTGTGACGGTACCACCTTAACTAACTTATTGATATGGTATACTAATATCATAAATAGATTGTCAAAAATTTCATTTCTGTTAATAGCTTACATTGCAACTGAACGGCAGAAGAGAATTATGCCATATTCTTTGTTTTCTCAATGTCATACACGACTTCACTAGGAGGATGTCACTTCACTTTCAGACACTAGCACGACTTACATGAACTAGTTCATGATTCTTGCATAAGAGATCTCAGATAAGTTGAAACTACCTCGGATTTAAAACACCTTGAATTGCGTCTTTCCTTCAATCCTTCTTGATCTTTCTATATCAAGTTAGTTTGCAGAAAGATATTTCGTTCAACGTTCCACTTGGAGACGTTAAGATAATTGAGAACCTTTCAGTCCATACTATCAAAGTTTGATAATTCGTGTATGCTGCCTACAATTTCGTATTGCTTCCCCCTTAATATCTCCTTAGCTACTTAAGAAAGACTTTGTCGCACAATGAAGGGCACTGAATGTTGTCAGTCAGGTGAGTGGAGTGTCGCTAAATCAACTCGTTAGTGCAGTTGTAGATTGACACATGGACTCACACAACGAATTAGCAAATATTTTCTTGTTGGACTCTTCGCGTTCTCTCTATCGATAACTCTCTCTTTGCGTTTGTAAGCTAGAACCGGAAGCAACTATAGACGACTTTATGCTCGGATGACTAAGTATAAAAACTCCACAATACTTATTCCGTACACGCATTTTATGTAATGAGAAAAGTGTAATGAATGGCACTACTACTTTACTGAGAAACATAAAGTGAACGACACTTTTAATTCACTGCCTTATTATTATACTTTACTTCATATTTCCACTTAAATTTTATTCATATGTTCTATATTCTTTTGAACAATATTTCCAATATGAATAGCCTGTTCAACTGTTTCTACTTGCACTGTGTGGAGAGAGAATCAGATGTAATACATGCTGTACTGCATGCTGAAAATTCCACACTGTATCAGAATTGCTGTTTGGAATAAAGCCATTATTACTATTATTGTTATCATGAACTATAGTTGATGGCTTTCCATAGTACAGGATTATTTCTTCTGCTCACTGTCAATACTTTCACGAAACACTGAGTATTTCAGTACTCATCGATTTTATTCTCCTCCTTCCGATGAGTGAAACGAAAAATCTTCAACTGAAGTTTCTGTATAATTCG
This sequence comes from Trichobilharzia regenti, assembly GCA_944472135.2. Lineage (NCBI taxonomy): Eukaryota > Metazoa > Platyhelminthes > Trematoda > Strigeidida > Schistosomatidae > Trichobilharzia > Trichobilharzia regenti. The sequence continues at coordinate 94,739,515 of OX235265.1, forward strand.
CGTTTCACTCATACAGTCACAAATATGTAGTGAAGAAATGATACATCTCTACGTAATTCTACTTAAGCTATTGGGTCTCTTCAAAATAGTGTGCTATGCCCACTCAGAAGTAGTTAGCGGTTGAGGAGATTGAAAGAATGAGACAGGTAACCGGGTAGGAGTGACATCTTCTTTATGATATTTAAGGTGTTCTTTATCTGCCGGATGATGAATGCCCTTCCTTGTATCTGACTAGGGTTATCCGCTTCGCTTGCCCACTGCCGTTCTTTCAAAAAAACCTTTAAAAACGTGAATTCTAATCCTGCAATAATACAACCAAGTAGTCAGTGATTTTGAGAACTATTTTGATAGAAAATTCGATTTTTGAAAATCACTGACGAAGAACGTGGTGAGATTAAACTTACTGTGTTTTACCACAAAAGATAAGATTTTATTTTCATAAATCACACATTACTATACAGTAATATTAACTGATGATGTTTTGAGCAAAAACCATTGCTCATAATGATATCAAGTCACCCACACAACTTTGTGTACTTTTCTTCAGGGTTGGGAATCCAGAGATAATTGAATTCATGAAAAGAATGGAATTTCCTGGCAATTATTCCCAAATAGTGACCTATTACGCTTCGAAAGTTGTGGAAACTGTCAGAGGTATTGCTGAACCAGAAGTTGCTATTACACCTATTTTATATCAAGAGGTTTTAGATTACGGATATCAGGTAAGTTTTGAGAGAGGCGTTTAGTAGTAATTGTTTTATCTATACACAACACTATGAGATGTGCTTACTTCACTAGGTGGATTGTGGTTCACTAAACGTTAACTGTTCATAAGCGTTTTAGAGTATTAGCATAATTTCATAGCCTTGTTTGTTCACGGAGACCCTTTCTCATATCATGACCCCAATGGTGGGGATGTTTCTAGTATTCCTGTCATTAGTGTTGAATTATATCTGTTGGACTTATCCGTTGTCGGTTAGTTTCATGAATGGAGGTTTGATGATCAATTGTGAGTGGTTAACTGGTTTTCTGGCTCACCAGCAACTCATTTACATTTAAAAAAATGAAGGTTGATTGTTAGGCTGAAAACGTCACTCTTTAAAAATTTAACTCATCGCTACGATAACTTTGATGCTCGGAAAAATTAGAAAAAATTAATTCATTTCTTGCTGGAATATAGAAGATGATTTCTAGGTTGACCTGCGTCTGTGGGTGAAAGCCTACACTCGGCCACTGAAACGAAGTGTCACCTTTCGAGCATAAGGACGAGGACACGAAGTGTTCTCACCATATCTGAAGTTGCTCGGAACACAGATTGAACCTGATGTGTTATGACAATGTTAGGAATCTGTAATCGCATGCTAAACGGAACTAAAATCTCCAAATTCACAGCTGTAGAGTTACTAATCTAGTCCAACCACTCAGATGACGACAACAAGTACGCTGAGAGTGTGTTTATCAGATTATTACCGAAAACATAGAAAGCTCTCATGATCTGAACACTGATCTTTTGAAAGAATGTGACTGCAAGATTTCAATCAAAAAGAAGAGAAACTGCAGTTATACAGTGATCTGTGCCTAAAAGCAACACAGAAGGAGGACGTCTACAGACACTTGCAGACAGCAATGGACAAGAATCCATTCAGAATTCCAATTGGTAGTACACATGTCACAATGTGGGCAGACATCGGAAGGAGAAAGCTCATCACGTGTCTGGCGTCACTTTTTGTCGCTGAATCTCCTTGTTCCGTGTAGGACTATGGTGGGTAACAATACAATAGTGATAATTCGATAATTAGTGTAGCCCATTCGCCTTATTTGGTGTCCATGTGTCAATGCGTGTATAACAGTAAACTAATATTTCCTCGTGGAAGTTATACAATATGGTTAGGTATGATAAATCACGCTGAATTCTCATGTTCTGTAAACTCGGCTGACTCAAACGGAATAGATCAATCTTTGTGCTTGACCTTGGAATCTTCGCATTACACTCGCTGAGTTGAGTTATTTGGTCCGATTTTGGAAAATAAATTAGTGAGCCACCAGAGATAGTTTCATCTATTGAACAGTTGTGGATCTCCCACTTAGTGAACCACTTCATTTGGTTTTGTAAGACATTTAAGCTCTTAGATGACACCAAGTGTTATGAATATTCATTTCATATCTGCCACTGTGCGTCGATGGCACTGCTGTTGGGACGCTCGCCGACCGTGCATATGGTCCGTGGTTAGATCGCCTGCCGATGCACACCTGCTATCATTGGTCGACCTGCTAAATTTGGGCTACTGATATCACCTGCCAAAAATGACAATGTTGTACCGAAATACTGTGTGAAAAAAAGTTTTGATAAAAAATTTACGTCTAATCATGGTTTTAAAGATTTCTAGAAACTGAATATTAGTGGGGAGTTTCTCACTTCTTCTTCATTTTGAACACAATGAAATGCTTTGTTGCATTATTTAGACTGTCACTTGAATTACCGAATAATTTTTCATTTTAATCTGCTGTAACATAACTTAGAACTGATTGATCTAGAGTCAGGATAACTGTTTGTGTGCTAATTTCCCGAAGACATTAGCGTCAAGAGTGGCAAATGTTCTTCTTCGTTTTCGTTTTAAATCAAAGACATCGAAGTTCTTATTGCACATTTTATAAGTCTTCATCTAGCTTGGCGATCACACTTCAGTCCTGATTATTAGAAATCAGTCAGCACCAACTCCAAGGATCAGACGTAAGACATTGGTCACTCTGAAGTGAAGAATCCAGCAATCACATACCTTTTGGAGAAATTCAAAGACCTTAGATTTGAAAGTAGATCAGCAGCGAGTGGATTGCATATTTCGGTTTTTGGAAAACGAGCCAACTCTGTATATTTTCGATTAAAGATAGACAAACGTCTAACATTTCTTCAAAGATAAGCTTTAGACATCTCAGAAAGCTAAGAAATTCCCCATGACACTGATCGTTTAATCGAAATCTCACATCCTAAGGATAAGGTGACTCTCACTTTCGAGATTACCATCTGATCGTAAATTTCTCTCATTTGTATTCGTTCAACAAACAACCAGTAATTGTATAAATGTTTGGTTCTATCTTATAGGGTGACGAAAACACAGTCATTCATGTTTGGAAAACGTCAGCCTGGAAAAATTATACCAGAAATGCTACCGCAGACAAATTCCACGTCATAGTCACTGGTGATTGGAATTTAGATGATCTACATAGCGAATATGATTGGACAAAATACTACCAACAAGATATCAGAGAATTTGGAGGTTAGTTGATTTACTGTATGGTTTGACAGGAATAGTGTCATTAACCAAACTTATGTGTTGACATTATCTATTGGATTTGGTTAATTGTGAGCTTGTTTGTCATTTAACAATGTGAATTAATCGGTTGTTTGAAATTGCACAGTATGAGATAATATAAATAACAACTAATGATTCTTACGTTTAGGAATTTTAAAATAATAGAGAGAATATGCAGGTCAGTTGGATGTTTTCAGTGTAGTTACATTATGTGATAACAATAAGAATGATGATAATAACGCCTCAAATATAGCCCACGCTTAATTAGTTATTTAACCAGCCATTTCTAAATCGAAACTCAGTGCCTGACTTTATCGGTAGTGCCGACTGCTCTCATTCAGAAGATGACAACAACGCATCAAACCTTAACATATGAAACCATCTTAATAGTTCACCAGTGAACTCGGGATATCTGAATTTGCAAACGACACTAATCGCCATTCAGTCTATAAGCTTCCTGCAATGATAATAATAATTATTATCATGTTTTTTACAGGCTCAGACGAGGAGGCATCATTAGTCATTGGTGGTGAAGCTACACTGTGGGGCACAAGTGTGGATGAGACCAATGCGATCACTCTAGCATGGTAAGTACCGTTTGTTAATCTCACCACTTAACAAAATGGTTTGAGTTAAGTTAGGTGGAAATGAACCAAGTGTATATAGAGATTTTTGAGTTGACAAGATAACTGAGTGAAAATGTCACTTGGGCAGAAAATGACAAAGTAGCCCAATGCTGAGTCTCTTCTAGAATATGAGCATTGAATAACATCCTTTCAGATTCAGATGAAACAGGATGGACAGATCAATGGGACTGCATTGTTAGCCAATCATCAAACAAATATCATAAAGATCAATAGTGATTGTCAATACTCCTATGACTTTCTTCAACCTATGTGATATTTTATCGGTCATTATTTTCGAATGTTAACCGCTAAGGGAGGATTTGACTGTCCTACTGATTTCGATATCAAAAGATCATTACTGAATTTTCAGGCAAGGTTGACGCTGAGCTCTCTTAGTCTTAGATCTGTTCATCAATGAGTGGCACAGCTGCCCAGATACTGAGTGATTCGCTTTCGAATATGCTACAAAGGTGAGACTCATACATGAAATGATGCAGGGAGACATCCAGTTTATGACAGACTGATTACTGAATAGCCTGACAAAAACGTTTAGTGTGACCTTATTTTTCTTGCTTTATTTACTACAACGAAGTATCTTCTCTCATCTCTGTGACATATATATGCAGGCCCAGAGGTGCTGCTGTAGCTGAAAGATTATGGTCGCAAGATCGGGATACGATTGAAGAATTCTCACAACGAATTGGTGAACTTCGATGCAGAATGGTCTAGTGAGTCCTTGTATTCTTATATTCATATGTAATCCAATGAAGCAGATGGAAGTAAATAGACATTTCATGCATATACTGTGATATGTTTGTGCCCTGGCCTTTTTTCAAAAATACTCACTGTTAGTTGTATCCACTTGTTCCACTGGTGAGTCGCAGTTTTGATCGTATTTGACCCCGCGGCAAAGTGTGTGACGTCCATTTTGTTTCCAACGAAGAATTTCATGTTACTTCATTTTTCTTGCATATAATATTAGCACAATCACGGAAATCAGAAAATTTATCCAGCCGCGTTTATTTGAATGTTGCATGGTTAAGGCAAATGCAAACTTCAAAGATTCATTGAATTAGCTCAAAGGAAAGTGAAGTTTACTAGGCGATTCTACCTCTTGGGATGTATTAAACATCTGAGAGCTTTTCACTGCACATGATGAATGTTGCTTAGGTGCTAGTGAAGGCTGTAAATTAACCCTGATGATTAATTTGATGGTTTTGTGCCTTAAAATGTGGCAAATCACCTTACTCGATAAATAACAATTTGAAGACAAAACACGTAGTTCAGCAAAGAGGCTCATTTCGGTGAAAGCATTCTCCCGGTTAGCTGTACAATCGAACTTATATACATTTTTTCTCATTGGATGGGAGTAACAAAAGTGATTAGATGTCGATATTTGTCAATGCATATGAAGAGTTGAATAAGTGTATCAGAGATCCGGTAGAAGAGTTATGCAACAAGGTGAATCATCTAATCCCTTTGCACATAGAAACAAAGGAATATACTGAGTTACGTAAGAGTTCCAAAGACATACAAGAGTTACATATAGAGTCAACAACAAACAAACTAAATTCAAGTGAGAAGAAATCAACACGGTTGTTGCCACGATAGAAGAAGTGATTGAATAATTTTTTGGTAAGCATATCTACGGTTTTCTTAAGTGAATGGTTAAGGCTTCAGAAATGCGACGGAGAAGGCAGAGTATTTCACTTGATAGGTTGTTCTTAACTTCGTAGAATACTTTGAAGGACGCCTTTGTTGGGATGGAATGGTCGGCACTCACTTAATGTATGATTATTTTACTCTTCAAGGGAGAACTACTAGATTTCTGCAACCATGAGTGGGATAGTGTTCTTGAACATCTTCAGACAGATATGCGTCCAACTACCAATGTATCTGGCCCTTAAAAGAGTAGGTGAACTGATATATGCACACAACATAACAAAATAACAAGGAGCATCTAAATTTTTATACGCATTATAGCTGTCTACCAATACTAGTTATTCGATGTGTGAAACAACAAAGCTGATTGTAGATTTCTTTGTAATTGTTTGACGATTTATTTCAGTAACAACATAGAAGCTCATCCAGTCAACGGTCCAGGTTTCTGCCCAACTAAAATTTTGAGAACATGAACAAACTGGAGAAAGTGAATGAAGATTGCTACTCAACATTTTGTGCATCAGAGTTTTATTGATTTCTATTTTATTAAAATGAAATTTCTAAATATTTTCAATATCCACTGAAATACACTCTTTTGAAAGAAGTAACCTTTGGCTGTCTGAGTGAGTACAGGCTTTGCGAGTTTGCTTTTTACATTAAAATGAACCTTAGCTCAGCACACTATTTGTTATTCGGCGCTGTATGAACGCTTATCAATGGTCAATGTAGTCCATGTCTAACTCACAGCTTCACTGTCACATCTTCACTCGGTTTTCTGTCGTCAATTCCAATTAGTTAAACTACCAACAAAAAGCTTTTATTTTCCCATGTGTTCCTATCCACGTAATAATTGAATGTCCAAGTGATCACATATCGTCTAACTACTATTTGAGGAAATGGCGTTGGATGCTTGTTGAAGCCATTCAAAGAGCATACTTAGGCCACATGCATTTCATTCTGAATGTTCGTCGAGCGGCAGGCTGTTGGCTAGTTTGGTGTAACAGTTAGTTCATGCCTATTCTGTGTGTGTTAGGAATTCGAATGTTGTTCTAATCCCGAGTGGTGTAGATAAACACGCCGATTTTAGAGTAATGAATTCTATTTCGGCCCCCCCGACTCCATCTTATGTGGCCTCATCTATGCCATCCATCAACGAAATGATGCTGATTGAGTAAGATAATTGAAAGAGGAATGTCTCTTTAGATTGCTGTAGCTGATGCTGATTAGTTTTTTCGCCAGGTGTCTTCACCACCACCTGATTTTCAACGCTTGCCTCAATTCCTGTTTTTGCCGCTTCCGCTGTCAACTTCTCGGTTAGGCTAGAATTCGGTCACTGCGATGCGTATAATTTCACCATGATATAATTTCATTTGATAAAAACAGACAGTGATGCCGTTTTATTTACGAATAGTGTGTAGAGCAAAATTTTCTGCTCACGATGTCATCGATTAGCCCAGATAACTTTTTCAGACTCAATTTTACATTTCAATTACTTGTCATTCATCGATTTTACTGGCAATAATATTCTATATATTTCTGTTTCTGGTACTCAGTTTTCCTTATGCCAAGTGTTCAGTGTACATTCGATGGACATGGATTCAGTGGTGATCTACTGCCTTCACTAAATTGTATCGCTTTAGGAACTGCGTCAACCTAATTTGGGATTTTATATTAGCGAATGCAATACGACTCCCAGATTTCTCCAAGCTATTCGTTTTACTAAAGTCAGTCATTCTGCACTTAGTTGCATTTTCATGTCCTGAATACCTGAGTTACGTCGCTCTAATCGACTGATTTATGTGGGTGAGGTGTCAGTTCCTGCAAGGCACTGTTCAGATGAAATTAGTTTGTCTATTAGTTTGAATAAACTAACATGTATCATTAAAATCTAACAAAATAAAATTCATAAACAATAACCACCCATAACTGTTTATGTGATACAAGAATATAACTACGAGTCCAAAGATTAAGGTGTAATTTATTCATTAATTAAACTGACACCACACAAATTAAATTAAAAAATGCCTCTTGTTGTCTTTTTGTCTCTCTCTGTATCATTGACGTTAGTTTCAAAGTACTCACATATTTCAGTAGAAAAACAACCAACACGACTATTTGTTTTCGAAATGAAACACACTTTTTCAGCCTACTTGACATTTGTACGTGAATAGTCACTTCAACAAATAATAAAGTAAGAGAGATAAATAACTAATTCAACACGTTTTTGCGTTATATTTTTCACAAAACTATCCTTTCAAAATAAGATGTTTAGCTTAATTTCCAGTGAAGACGAGAATTCGCTGAAACAAGGCGAATTCAGTGGATTGACAGGAAAGAGAATTTATGTCCTCCGGTCTCAAACTCTGAATAAATACACTGAATACGCATAGGCTTCTTAATTATTTTCATCGGGTTTCTGGCGTATTACTCACTACTTCACTATAATTTCAAGAAAAACCATCTCTTACTGCTATTCAGTGAGTTAAGCAGATGCCTTTATAAATCACATATATTGAGGACGATTCTGGAGAATAGTGAGGGATTCATCTAACCATCTTCTAAGCTGATTAAATCGAATACTCACAAATATGCTAACTGGTGTTTACCTTCCGTGAAGTCATACTAAAACATATTGTATTAGTCAGTTTGTCATAACCATCACGAAGTTCTTCAAGACATGAAACATATTAGCTTGCTAGGAAATAATGCATCAATGTGGCTCAACTCAGCACAAATTTTCGAAATTAAATGTCCGGTGACAACTCATGGGAGATAATGTTCCGGAAAAATTCCTAGAATCATTATTTAGATAAAGCAATAAGAAGACGTAATTTGTCTGAATCGTATAATATATTTGCCCAACACATTTCGAACAATCTGATCTCACACGGACTTGTCATAGGAATGAATATATATATATGAAATCAATGAAGAGTTAGGAGGTGAGAAAATAGTGTTAATAGTGTGTCAGTAGTGTTATAGTGTGTTAAATGCCAAAACGGTCTTTGAGGATTGACTCGAAGAATAACCATTCTACTAATTGCACCCTGAGACGATTCAAAGTAGGCTGTTCTAGCCTCCATTTAGTAGTCGGAGTTATGATTCGGTTGGCTAACTCTTTAAATTTTCAGTCTTGTCATTGATAGTAGGGTAGTGCAAAGAGTTTACTTAACTTCAACACCTGGATGTCAACGTAATCACTGAAGTATGCAGTTTTTAATTCGTTTAGATATATCGAACAGTGAAACAGTATCATTTATTGGATGACAAGGTTTCGGAAGCAATTTATCGTTATAACAAAGATATTTCGTATTTCCCAATGAATCAAAACGAAAGCGATATTGCTTTTACTGACGTTTTCCTATATAGTGGTGCTGTTAATAGCTTTATCAAAGTATTATTAATCCACAATTTGCAAAATCTCAGCATGTATCATCAAACATGCTCTACAAAACTTCATCAAAGAAATATTACAGTGTGTATGACACAAAGGCATCATATATTTTATTGACACAACAAAACACACCATCTAATCTCAACAAACAAGAATATGAAGATCCAAGAAATTCGAAGAAAGACAAAAGTATCGCTTTAACTAAAGCAGACAAGGGAAACTTCACTGTGATAATGAACAGGACTGATTATGAAGGACCATACTTACTCATTGAAGAAAGGAAGACATCTGCCGAATTCAACAAAATGAAACTAAACACAAACATACTCCTTCATAAAAATGAAATTCAAAATTGGAAATTCTCTCTGGTTTGAACTGAAAACAAAATCTTATGTACCTTCAAGATTCTACGGTCAACCAAAGATACATAAACCCACAGTTCCACTAAGACCAGTAGTAGATTTCACCAACTCACCGACATAAAACCTTTCTAAATACTAATTTTCGATGCAACAACCACTACAAAAGGACACTCAAAATATTGTAAGAAATTCATATGATTTCAAATCCCAAATAGAACACCGAGAAATTGATAAAGAAGACATTATGGTAAGCTATGATATTAACTCACTAAATACTAGTATCCCTATTAAAGAAAGTCATGATATAATTTCCAGTTTACTAGAATCAGATACAGCACTATCACAAAGATGTCGACTGCACACCAGTGAAATAATTAAAACCTTTTTTTAATGTGCGTCGGTGGCACAGTGGTTAGGACTCTCGCCGACCATGCACATAGTCTGGGGTTCGAGCCCGCACCGACGCACACCTGATATCTATGGTTGGCCTGCGAAATTTGGGCTACCGATATCCATGCTGAAAATTCCATACTTGTACCAAAAATACAGTGTGGAATCAAGCTGTAAATCAAAAAAAAAATTAATTAATTAATTAAATTTACATTTAAAGAGAATTTACGTAGAAAGACAAATGGTGTTGCTATGGGTTCACCAGTCTCCCCAATAGTCACTGACTTTTCCACCAATAGATTCGAAGATAACAGCTTTTGAAATATGCTTAAGATATGTAGATGATACTTTTGTAGTACTAAAATGAGATCTACATATTTCATTCCTGGAGAAAATGAACAGTCTATCTCCCAGAATCCAGTTTACTTCTGAATCAGGCAGAAACAGATGTTGGTGACCTGCCATTTCTATGCTGCCTAGCTAAGAGAAGGAAAAACAGACATTTTAGTGTATCGACATTCATGAAGGAAACCACTCCAATAAATATTTAGACTTCGGATCATCACACCACATCAGTGCAAAAGTATGAGTCAAGTATTCTCAGACTAGCACACTCTTTGATGTTAACGCGTGAGAGGAAAAAAGAAGAAGCAATATCAAAAATTACTGAGACGCTCAAGACTCTCTCTCGAAACAACTTCCCGAGGAACTTCATCAACCAAATCAACACTGACATTAAGTATGGTCGAAAACGTATTCCGAAAACATGTGCCTCAACAGTTATCATTCCATACAGAGCAGAGACATAAGACGATATAAGGAGAGTAGTCACTCAGCACAACACTAGATTTTTTTAAAAAATTTGACATATTGCAAAGCAGCCATGCCCATATAAAATACCAAATCCACGAAGATTCTCTATCCAATTGTCTATAAAATAAAATGCTTGGAATGTGATGCAATGTATATCAGACAAACATCGTGAGAAATCAAAACCAGAAGAAATGAACACCGTAGAACATCTGTTCGACCACCAAGAAATCCAGTTGAACTAGAAAAACTTGAGAAATCATCAACCAGCCATAGGTCTACACGCCATAGAATCAGGTCAGAAATTTGATTTTGACAATATTGAAATAATCAACCAGAAAAATTTCAGAAATCACAAAGAACGTCTAACATCATCAGAAGCACTTCATATCAAGTGGAATCCAAACTGTCTGAACAAAAAGGATGGACCAAAACAGAATTTGACCTGGTTACGACAACCTCCTCTCCCTTGAAGTAACAAATTCAACACGGATGTGATAAGCAATTTCATTATGAAAGCACACGCTGCTTCTATGAATTCACACAATTATTAAATGCAACAGTCTACATCTGGTTTTATTATCTTTACCAATTGGCTGACCGGACGAAGCAGAAATGTCCCCACACTAATGAACGATGATTAAGTTGTTATGCATAAATAAGCTGAGATTTTGTAAATTCTAGTTTATTAATAATTTGATAAAGCTATTAACAGCAGCACTATATAGGAAAGCGTCGTTAAATGTCGTTTTGTTTATCCTTCATTGAGAAATACAAAAACAGCTTATTATAATGAATATCATATACCCAATGGCCAAATATTTTTGAACCGTTAGCCGTGAACTTGGTTTTAACATATATACCAATTTATTGTTCATAGTAATATCCATGATAAACACAATACTTGGAAATTTGAGTATTATAGTAATTTTTGTTCTCTTCTATCAGTTGTAGGGGTATTAGAATTTTCTAGATATATGGAACAGCAATACATTCAATTACACACAACCATACGATGGGATGAGAGTGGTTGATAACGGAAGCTCTGTTTATTAAATCAAATGCAAACACGTGCAATAGGAATGATTCAACTCCCGGCCCACACGTCTAGAAATTTTACTACCTCTACGACAGAAATGAGAGAACAAAGAAAACCATAGAACTCAAATTGCGAAGTCGTATGATGATAACTGGTATGATTATGAACCACAATATATTGTGTTCAAAACCTTGTCATCCAGAAAGCAGCAGACATTCATAACCATCATACTAGATTGAAAGAAACGGCTCTGTTCTAATCACCTAAGGTAACCAATGTAGGGTTAGTACTTGATGAAAAGGTGACTAGATGGAAATACCAGGTGCAGCTGACCTTTCAACATACTGAAAATTCCACATGGTAATTAAGGCACTGTACTTAGTCACTGCCACCTGCTGTTGTAAAGCACTCCTAAGAGAAATGGCAGAAGTGTCTGAGTTAACTATATTACCACTTCACTGTTTCGCCTAAAAGAAATAGCTCTTCAACTAACAACCAACCAATCTTTATGAGTGATTGAATAGCTCAAGTTACAAATGAGGCAAACAGACTGTTCCACGTAGACAATGAAGTAGAGGTTGTGAGACATCAGTGAAAATGATAGTGAGTTGAGTGAGGGTGATAATCTGATTACACGGTAAGTGAAATATTCAGTGAAAAATGGTATACTTCTGTGTCTCAATTAGGAATTGGTCCAATTATGTAGCTGTCAGAGCGATCTCGACCTCATCTGAGCTGCCGGTGGGTAGGTCGAGAGTGCACGTGTATAATCAAGTGACGTTTATTAACTAAAAAGATACAAGGATGAATTCATTTAGGCCAAACTGAGCATTTAAGGCTAATTTATGAGCCACCTCTTTATGAATACTAGTATATTGGCAGATCCAGTTGCATTTTGCTCTCTGGCATCTCCAAACACCTGTTGATTTCGCCGCGCTAACCTTACCGCTAAGGCTAGTGATCATGTATTGTCGTTGTATTTTCCACAGTGTCCTATTTGGGAATTCGAAAACCAGAAGGAGTTAGATAATGGTGCTCTTTATTTACAGCCTGTCTTTTAGAAAGCGTCTGTAAGTTAAGCTGAGTATCTGAGGCATTTCCGTTAGTTCAGCCTTCATTATTTTACTGAAGATGGCCACTGACAATATAATAGATCTACTTCCTGCATGAATTTAAGCGTATGATTACAGGTGGCATCTGTATTTGTTTTAAAAGGGACACTATGAGACGCAGACTTCTTGTAAACGTACCCATCTGTTTCAGTGAGATCGTCAATTTAACTTTTTTTTAATAATGATTTACTTTATTCCAAAAACAGTACTTGTGATACAGAATGGAATTTTCAGCATTAATCACAATATTGCATCTAATTTCCTCAAATTATAAATAAAATTAATCACACAGAAAATTTTCCACATTTACAATAGAGGTAGTGTCAAAAACATGCAGCATATAAAATGGAAATAGCAATAATAATGATAACAGCTAGGGTAATAATAATAATACAAGTGAAAATTGCCGTTGGCTTGTTTCACACAGTATTGTCAATGTGGTATAGAAATCCTAACATGTTTAAAAATATTGAATATAATGTTCTCTTTACATGATATGGTGAGGGGAAAAACAAAGATTACAGCCGTCATGGAGATAAGTTGGTGTTTGCAATTATGAGAGTAAAACAAAGAAGTAACAGGACCATAAATATAATAGAAGTAATAAAAGTAAAACTTGAAGGTATATAAGGATGGATGGAGGAAATTGTTTATTTACTAGATGAAAAAGGTTAGTTAATTCTTGCCTGACACTATTTTCATCACATAAAATACGTGCCAAGTATGGTATCATAGAATTCTTATACTTAGACGTGCGAGCATACAGTTTTCTGAAGTTACTCCTTGTTCTACCTGAGGAGATGCAAGGTGAAAGCTGAGGGTAAAGCGGATGCTCCAAGTCAGACAAAATCCCTTTAGCAAATTTATTGCACGAAGTCAAGTGCCTATCGACAACGACGTTAACTATGTGGTCCACTGGGACACCACTCACCCTACTGACTGACAGTCTTCAGTATTCTACGAATTGTGACATAGTCCTTTTTAAGCAAACCAGGAAAGAATAAGGGTGAACAATAAAGAAGAATAGGTAGGATGCAAGAGTTTATGAACTGTAAGAGGAAGGGTTGAGTTATACCCGAGTGTCTTAACTTCTTAATGTAAAATGTCAGGCGGAATATTTTACTGGAGATTGCTAAGACATGGGAAGACCAGGAGAGATCAGAAGAGAGAATGAGTCCAAGATACTTAATTTCTGATTTGATTCCTATATCATTGTCGTCAATTTTACAACTGTCATGAGAATCGATGACTTCTTTTAACTGTCGTTTACATCTTAAGCTGAAATCAACAGTTTGACACTTAGAAGGATTCAGTTTAAGACCGTTAGACTCAGACCATTTGCTGACTTCCGATAGAAAGCTATTTATTTTAGTACAATCTAGCTGGGAGTTAACAGCCATTGAAACCGTTAAATCATCAGCGTACTTCACAAAGTTTATTTCATCAGAGTGAGGCAAGTCATGCAAGAAGAAAGAAAAAAGAAAAGGAGAAAGAACAGCGCCTTGAGGGACACCAGCTTCAGTAGGCAATGAAGTGGAAGACTTCCCTTTATATACGGTGTACTGCTTTCTATCTGAGAAATAGGAATGCAACCAGTTAACAGCCCAACATTCTGTTTGACTAGCAGCAAGTTTATTTAATAAGATGTCCCTAGGGACCGAGTCGAAAGCAGATGTATAGTCTAGGAAGGCGCAACGAACAAATTTAGCCCCCTTGTCTAGACTGGAAGCAATGTTATGATATAAGACGGCAGCTGCATCTAAAGTGCTTCTACTGTGCTTATAGGCAAATTGTTTAGGGTCATTAAAGGATTTAAGCGAAGGTACAAGACTAAGTAAAAGTAATTTCTCCATAGTTTTCAAAAAAGGAGAGGTAATAGCAATGGGTCTAAATTTGACACATGCTCCAGTGGATTATTTAGGTATGGGTACAACTTTAATGTCCTTCCAAACGGCAGGCACAATATTATCGGAAAAAGATTTGTTAAATAGATCAGTAAGAGGGTGACACAGAATATCAGAACATTTTTTAAAAATAATACTAGGTACATAATCGGGACCTAAGCTCTGGGAAGGGTTTAGAGACTTGAGGCACTTTTGAACATCATTTGTGTTAAAACCTGGAAAGGGGCTATTATTAACACAAGTGATGCTGGGAAGCATGGCATTTGAGGGAGAGTAAATAAAAGATTTGTTAAGAGTACATACATCAAAAGAATATGGAATATTGTTTATCTGCTTACCACCAGTGATTTCCTTAAATAGTTTCCACATATTAGAAGGATTTTTGCAGGATATGAATTTCTGGTTATATATTACATTCAACCTCTGCATTTCAGACTTAATTAAGAAGTTAGTTCTTTTTACACCACTTTTATCTTTCATCTTATACAGTTTTTCCTTCTCTCTACGAAGCTTTTTAAGTTGAGGCGAGGAGAAACGGTCAAATTTGACGAATAGTGTTTCTTTTGGACAACAGATTTCAAAACAGAATTTCAGATAGGATGTAATATTAGAGATATTGTCATCAAGTGAATCATCATTAAACAAATCCCATCTTGTGTCACTGAGCATGTTTCTAAGATGATGTACGTTCTCATTTGAGTAGCATCTGTGAACAACTTTCTTAGACAAGTTTGAGAGGCTTTACTGTGTAACTTTCCGTAAATTTTGGGTAAGACTCGTACAATACAATGATCAGAATTGAAGAGCGGGGCTCTTTTACGAGCTTCGTATATTCCAGAATCATTTATAAATACTAAATCAAGTGAAGTATTTTGTCGAGTTGGGAAATTAACAACATTTGCATGGCCCAGCAATGTAATAAAACTGCAGTCGCTGGAGTTGAAGTCGCCGGTCACTATAGATAAGGAGTTACCAAACGAAGCAGCAGCAAAAATAGTGAATTCATCAGCGAAGATAGATAGTTCTGAGGGACTGCAACAAGGTGTGATATAGATATTTGTGACAAAAATGAAGCTATACTTAGGTAAGTGTTTAGGTCGACATTTTACAGTTATACAGTCAATATTGTCATTTGAGAATTTGAAGCAGACGTTGTTGGCAGTAGACCACTGAGAATTAATAAAAGTGGCAACACCACCACCTCTCTTCTTCTTTGAGCTGCATCGGTCTTGTCTGTAGATTGTGAACCCACTTAAGGAGACTAAATTATCGTCATATGAATCATGGAGCCAAGTCTCTTGAAGAGTGATTACACCAGTATTACAATATACATTTGAGTATAATAGAGAATGCAAGTAGTTAATCTTGTTCGATAATGACCTGCAATTTGTGCTCATAATCACAGGAACAGTCATCTGATGCATTGGAGTACACTTTAATGATCTCTGCCAACCTCCATGATGCTTTTTCTTAACGTTATTATATACTCGTAAATCAAAGGTTGAAAACATTTTAAATAATCGCGAGAGTAAGTAATGCGACTTGGATACATAATTGAATAATTAAAACAAAATAAATCCGAGGAAATAGATGCAATATGTAGGATGGAAATTTTGGTAGCCCAAGATTTAAGCAGGCCGCCAAATAAATAGTGTTATCGTGGTCAACTAAGATAAGATTTGTAGATTGTAGAGATATCATATTGATTTAGCCCACTGTTGGACGCCAGTGTTCATTGTTCGAATGTAACTGTGCTTGGAAAAGCAGTCTTTTAGAAATTATCGAAGCCTGTCTGAAGTCCAGCACCGCTTCAATTAACTTCGATTTTCCTTGTAGTGTTATAATGAGATGCCGTTAAAGACATTGCATTCGTCTTCTTTTGATTAACGTACTCTCACACACATTCTTAAAGAGAAGCGATTTATACAGGGGTGAATCCTTTTTCAAGGGCCTAGAAAAGTGTGATTTTGCAATTGTTATCACACAATGGTTGTGGGGAAAATTTGTATTGGTATTAGTTTTACGGTTAATGAAATTCAGATCATTGCAGTAAAAACAGATTTATTCTTTTTTCAAAATTGAACAAGTGTAGAATACACATCGATATGCGATAAATATTGAGTTCCCGTAGATCTGTGATAATTTCTGATCGGTGTTACAAAAGGTGAGTGTAAAATGAACGACAGGGTATCATGGGATTACACCAGCAAAATTGCATTGGATCAGTTCAAACCGACAACTTCAAACGCTTGGTAACACTTACAAATAAGGAGATACTAACTGTCTTGTTGTGTTCTGTCACATACATGCGGCCTAATCACTGAAATTAGTTTGAAGTGAAGACTGGTGAATAATTTTACATAATTCCTGCATATGTAGATGCATGAAATTTAATTTTGTGTACCTCCTCATTTGATTTCCACTTAATATCTTCGTCAAAAATCATCGCAGGTAAGTGAATTCTGCCTCAGTCATATAATGAAAGAACCATATGAGTTCTGACCCAACATAATTCAGTCACCACTTTGTAGATATCGTCTCCACAGAAGACACCGAAACACCCACTGATTTCAAGATATTTTTATGATGGATTTCACGCCTATAGAACTATACATCAGTCGTCTTGCGAAGATGTTTTTTCTCATAATTTTACTAACTGCTTGATTTCACTGATATGACTTACTCAGAATGCATTATTCGAAGACGATGTGGAATACAAAATAGTAATTCTACAGCATAGGATGCCAGTTGGTACTGTGAGAACATCTTCACCACTCTCGTCCAGCTGAAATATTTACACTGAAACAACCCTCCAGCTATCGCTGAAACAGACTACTGTATACGAGCACCAGTCATCGTGATGCACCTAACAGTGTTCATTCACTCTATCTCTGGTACCGAAAACATTCCACACAACTATTCTGTAGAGAAATATTAGGTGTTTTAAATATACTGCTAGAACCTCCAAGTCACTAGGTCATAAATTCGATTTCTCTAAATATATCTGACTGTAACACTGAAAAAGTACTCAAATTCGAATGAAACTCTGTTAAATATGCGTGATTACCTTCATTATGTACACCTTTGGTTTTATATTGTAAACAGTTACATTGACAGTTAGTCATTGGAATGTGAAGCAAATAAGTGTAGTAAACCAAGGTGATTATTCCATTTCACTCATAAATTTGTCTTTGTGTTTGTCTAAGAAGGGTCGCAATATAACTCTTGAAAAATTAATAAGCGTTAATAGATACCAAAGATTATCTTCAGACAATAAAACCTTACAAAATGACGACTATTATTCAGAAGAATAAATACGAGAAAACACCTCGAATAGTTGTGAACATAAACTAAGCGGTGCCATAGAACGTTAGACCATTCTAACACGTTTCGCTAAATTTGAAAATTACGCTTCATAAAAAATAACCGCTCAAAACTGTTTATGTGATACAAGAATATAACTACGAGTCCAAAGATTAAGGTGTAATTTATTCATTAATTAAACTGACACCACACAAATTAAATTAAAAAATGCCTCTTGTTGTCTTTTTGTCTCTCTCTGTATCATTGACGTTAGTTTCAAAGTACTCACATATTTCAGTAGAAAAACAACCAACACGACTATTTGTTTTCGAAATGAAACACACTTTTTCAGCCTACTTGACATTTGTACGTGAATAGTCACTTCAACAAATAATAAAGTAAGAGAGATAAATAACTAATTCAACACGTTTTTGCGTTATATTTTTCACAAAACTATCCTTTCAAAATAAGATGTTTAGCTTAATTTCCAGTGAAGACGAGAATTCGCTGAAACAAGGCGAATTCAGTGGATTGACAGGAAAGAGAATTTATGTCCTCCGGTCTCAAACTCTGAATAAATACACTGAATACGCATAGGCTTCTTAATTATTTTCATCGGGTTTCTGGCGTATTACTCACTACTTCACTATAATTTCAAGAAAAACCATCTCTTACTGCTATTCAGTGAGTTAAGCAGATGCCTTTATAAATCACATATATTGAGGACGATTCTGGAGAATAGTGAGGGATTCATCTAACCATCTTCTAAGCTGATTAAATCGAATACTCACAAATATGCTAACTGGTGTTTACCTTCCGTGAAGTCATACTAAAACATATTGTATTAGTCAGTTTGTCATAACCATCACGAAGTTCTTCAAGACATGAAACATATTAGCTTGCTAGGAAATAATGCATCAATGTGGCTCAACTCAGCACAAATTTTCGAAATTAAATGTCCGGTGACAACTCATGGGAGATAATGTTCCGGAAAAATTCCTAGAATCATTATTTAGATAAAGCAATAAGAAGACGTAATTTGTCTGAATCGTATAATATATTTACCCAACACATTTCGAAAAATTTGATCACACACAGACTTGTCATAGGAATAAATATATATATATATATATATATATATATATATATTATTATTATTATTCAGATAAGAGGAGAGAAAATAGACAAGTTAGGTCAAGTTCAAAGGACATATCCAAGGTCAAAGTAACAATGAAGACCACTAAACCAAATGACAGAGGTTATAGTACATCTGCTGTGGTATCAAAACAAAAGAGGCATACTTCAAGCTAGCCTATATGGGGCATCATAGCAGCTTAATAACTAGACAAAGACTGAACGCTGCCGTTATAAAAAGACTTTTTATGCAGCTTATATCACAATAATTGAAAATGTGAAGCCAATATTACTATACTACTATTACTATTTAAGCCCTTCGAACATGCGAAAAATGCTGTCACAGCCCACTCTATTTACCAATATGAATCTACATGTGACACATATACAAATGGATGACTCATCGGTCTCTGCAAGTAAGGGCTGGCTTCGAAGCTTATTCCTCAATGGCTCCAAATACAAATAGAATCTTCAGAACCCATAAACGCTGAGAAAAGACGACCTAGCTCCACTATTGCGAAATATATTATAGAGACAGGACATACAATTGACGTTAACAGATATTTTAGACCTATCTATAAAATGTATTTGGGGCGTATCCTAACGTTTTTGGAAGCCCTAACGATTAGAAAGTTTAAACCACCTCTATGCGTTCAAAAGCAATTCGTCATCACATTAAACCTTCCTTGGTAAATTTTGTTTTGATACCACAGAAGATTTACTATTACCTCTGTTATGTGGTTTAGTGATCGTCATTGTTATTTTGACCTTGAATATGTCGTTTTAACTTGAACTTACTTGTTTATTTTCTCACCTCTTATCCCTCTATTAATTTCATATATATTCATTCCTATGAAAAGCCCGTGTGTGATCAGATTGCTCGATTGGGACAGATTACATCTTCTTATTTCTTTGTCCAAAGGCATTAAGAGAACTAAGTGTTTTAAATAATCGTTATTGTTTAAATATCTGACAACCACTTAAGCTATCGACTAACAATCAGTAGTGTGATAAATGCTTTTAAAAGTGGATAACTGTAAAAATTTTGGTCTAAGTCTCTCAGAAACTGTAATAAATAATTCCAAACTTGCTTTTGGAAAATTCGGAAGATGTTTATTTTGAAGTCCAAGATAACTTCCGATATTTAAAATATCATGGAACTCGTAATAGCAAAAATTATGCACACTAATTAGGACGACCGAAATAGTGAACATTTCAGAGAAGTACTTTTACCAGTAAAACATCAGAGGAATATCAGAAACTACACCCTACACGAAATGAAAAGCTCACATTTGTGCTAAATAACCAAAACTCTCAATATTCTGATTAAAATATCCAGAGAAACCTAAAGAATACTCGTTTTTGGTAGCAAGATGTTCGACAAATTGATTGACGAAAATGAGTTGACACTGATTGAACTATCGAACGAGTCTCTTCCACAAAAGTATCAAATGCCGAATTGAGTTTCAATGAACTGCAGTGTAAGAATGTCATTCCCAGGACAAGTGCACCACTGAGCTTAACAAATTAGACGATAACAACACATCTCCTTGTGCATTCGGATTGAAACAAGCAGATAAAGAGGAATTTAACTCAAAGAAATCAGAAGCAATGGATCTAACCAATCTCAGGAATCATAAAGACGCAGGTATCACGCTGACTAATTCAGCGGAGGGTGGGCTAGGGTATATATATATATATATATATATATATATATATATATATATATATAACTATTTTATAACGTTCAAAGAAAGCATTAAAATGCGTCAGTATGTGAAAGTTCACCAGCCTACAGATGTGCTGATTCATGAGACTGAGGAATCTGCAATCGTCACCTACTGAGCACAAATAATTTAATTTTACGCCTTTAACTAATAGTGCCAGTAGAGTAAACAAAAGCATCAAGATTCATAAACCTCTTCACACTACAAGGCTAACAGTCGATTTTACAAATGAAACAGACAAATGAGTTGTCTGAAAGCACATAGTCGACAAATTATCACACTAAAACTCTTTGAAACTAACTATAGATTGCTGAATTCACAGGAAACGAAAGGAAGTGAAATCACATTCAAATCACAAATAATGAAAAATGGTTAGTTTTGATATGTCTGATCCCTGCAATAATGTAGCTGCGATTATGACTATGGAAGCAGTTAAAATTGGATGAACTGCTTATCGTGAATCACGCGTACAATCGAGTTGCTCAAAGAGTAGATTACTCTCGGAATTCAATGTGTCTTGTGTCTGCTGTCTTCACATTCAAAAGACAGATTAATAGACAGTGAGAGGGGATAGCAATGAGATTACCAATATCTTCAATCGTAAGCCTAATCTTCATGGATAGTTGGGAAAAATCTTCTGCAAAGCAGTGTAGAGAGTTGTGGATTACATTTTCACTATGTTATAAACACAGCATGCCTGCGATCTATCCGCACCGACAACATTGGTGGTAATGTGAAAAAATTCTCATTTGAGTTACGAAACTACCACAGAGATTTAGTCGTGTCAAGTCGGGAAATAAATCGGACATAAGAATGCCATTATACCCAAATGCGTTTATGAACATCCATGACATTGTGGTGAATACTCAGACTCTAGGCAATTCCAACTGTCAAATTCAAAGGGAGGCTTAGAAGGTTACTCACAAAGCTGTCAGAGTTATGGGGTAGCACATCAGAGTCGATATCATGAAATGAAACTGATAAAAGGAGTATAATTTCTAGGTATCCATTCTACAAACTTCAGTAGGAATCACAATAAGGCTAGAAATAACGTAAAAATGGAACAGTGATCCTACTAACCTCAAGATTAATAAGAAGGCATTTGAAATATTGTCAGTGATTCCATATAAGGAAAGGACTGTGGAAACTCTACATAGGATTCCTAATAAAGCGGGAGATATGGCAACATTTTAGCCAAGACGGACACTGTGCTAGACGCGGATCAGTCAAATTATTGTACACTGACTAACCCAAGGGAGCTGACTAGCTTGGAGAAAAACGCATCACTTGCAATCCAAACACTAACACACAATCACACACAACTGGTGATGACAGGGCAACATCTCATAAACTACATGGAGACTGAGGTTGACCACTGAATCCATCTTCACCTAATCTACATGCACCATGTGCAGTAAAAAAGAAACAAAAGCCACCAACGGAAGCATAGAAGGGGGTACGAGTGCTGTGACCTTCCAATAAATCTGATCAAACCTTTCTAAGAATAGTTCATTTATCTGTGTTACACTTGTTCAGAAACTGATTTCATGTATGCCTAGGCAACACTTATCACTGTGTGACTGAACATTGTTGTTTGATCATGTCTGTTATACACCTCACGACCAGGTATAGTTGGAATTAGCTCACGTACTTTGAAAGTTTAGTTACACTAAAAAAGTGCAATTTTTCAAGTTTTCATTTGCATTTCTTGGTATGACGTTGTCAGTATTTAGTCGTACGCAGCATTTGGTGCATTAGAGAACGTGATGACTCAATTGTACCACACTATACAGAATGGAGGTAGCTACCAGTATGCAACATAACCAACTAAATAACACCGCATCACACTGTCATATATGAGAAAAACTTCATATCATGTAATATCTGCTCTACTGCAAGATTTGTTAAGGATAATTTTGAGAGCGGTTAGGAAACAAAGTGGAGGAATTTTTCGACGAATTTTGAAATATCTACGCATATGTACTCCACCTTCCAGCGTGTAAAGTTTTGTTTTAACAGTCACCCATATAGATATGCTCGGATGCCGTTTTGCGTACCTCCCTTGCGCTGTTAACATGTACATTCTTTGAGTTGGTAATTTAGTAGTACCGGATAGATGAGCTGTTGATTCTGGGTTTCTTGATGCCTTCACAAAATGGTTTACTCCTCCCGGTACCTCTGACACTTGCTAGTTGGGGAACGTGTGCTCAGGCACGTATTGTTCTTATTACATTGAGTTCTGAAAGGAACATAGGGCTTCAACAACACATCACCATTTTGTCCTATTTTCTGTCATCCTCTTCATATGGGTCCAAAATTTCCCATAATCTCTCATCTCCTTCTCTCACGTCTCCTCCATATAAGCCTCTCACCGACAACCCACTAATCGCTTCCCACTGCAATTCCACTCGAGTAATGGCATGCTTTGCGTGCAATATCATCCGATAGCCTCCTCAACATATAGCCGGTCCATCTCCCTTTTTCTCCTATATGTTTGTTGAATGATAGGCTCTCAGTTGGTTTATTCCAATGCAGATTTTCTTGCTGCTGATTGTCTCTGACCGGCTGACAACTTGATCTTCAGTGTAGTGACAGAGAAGTCAGCTGTTGATAAATTCTGCAATCTGTTGGAAATCCTTTTAGTGACACACTTGCCAAGTTTCTCACCCATATAGAAGCACTGACTGACTTCGAATTCGTAGTGAAAATCGGTTTCTAGTTCTTGATGCTGGTTAAGTGCAGGAGACTTCCAAACTGGGTTCAGGTTGATGAAGGCGTATCTTGCGTTTTCTAGAAAAGCGGAGGAAAATACTACTCAGTCGACATTTTGGAAGTCGAGGAATTCGAGGTCTGAAGGGGTTTGATTGCCATTCTGTGCTTTGTTTGGTGACGACGAATAGAATTACAATTTGATCAGCACGTGCGCCGCCACATGTTGGCTATTGACGTCGACGTTCAACTATTCACCTGTAGAGTATTCTTTGTCACAGACTGTAACTTTGGGATACTGTTCTTGGTTAACACCAGGACGGCGACTAGCATCATCCCGAACAACAACAGAAAAGCGTCTGTGGCCAACATCTCTAAAACTATTCGCCGCCAACGCTTCGCTCATTATGAAACATAGTAAAAGGTTCCTAGACCGTAAAATTAAACTAGGATGTTCTTTCCGCTGACTTTTCATAATGGCCTATTTGTATAAACCACTTGTTGCGGTAATAGTCGCTGGTTGATGCAGGTAGCTATGCATTGACTAACCATATAAAACTAATGTCATTAGAAGCGGGCATCGTGTAACTAGTCCATAGCGTCAACACAACCTTACAGATGAAAGGAATGTGGTCTGTGCCGCATTTTCTCGCTTTAGTATCTCACATCCTGTAGTAAGTAAGGAAGTCATTTATTCGGTGAAAATCAGTGCATTTCACTTTCGAGTTGAAATGCGCCATTGGAAAACCCCAAAACATCAAAAATGATTCTGGGAAATTTACGCTACTTAACGTCGATCTAGGAAGTTTCATCGGAACACAGTTTTATCAACATTCACTGCGAAAAAAAGATATTCATGCTTCATATACCCGGTAATGCTCAAATGAATGAATTTAAAAAGAGAAGTGATGTGTACTTGTCATAGTTTTAGATGGTCAACTAAGAATGATCATTGTTTAGTAATAATTATCCTGAACTCATATGTATGACGAAGTCTGTTATTCAGTAGACACACCGCGTGTCATCAAAGTAAATTGGCACCTGGTGAGACACATATTCATAAAAACAGAAGGAGAATCACCGGAATTTCGAAAACATTGGACGTTGGAAAGCGCCTACCCAAAGGAAGACCAAGGAAAACACTACGAACTTAGATCCTACATACAGAATAACCATCTCGCACATACAAACCTCAATATATTACGGGCATCTTATAAATCGGAATCTAAAGCATTACATTGTGAAAAGATCTGATTCTATATCGGAGAGGTTGGAAACCTTGATTTACATGGCTCACCTGTTACTTCTTTGCATTTCTATCCCTTACTACTGTTTAACTTTTTAAGTAGCATGAAATTATATTTGTCACATCGTGACCATTTTTTTATTACTACCTGAATGCATCTCACTTATTGTACTAATACTCTATTTCGGCTGGCCTAATTATCTTCTTGTGGTTGGGTCGTATTCGCTGTACATTCACCTCTCTGTTAAACATTTCATATTAATTTGCTTGTCGGATGTATCATACAGTGAAACAGTATTGATCACCGGATGACGTTTCGAACACAATGAATCGTTCGAAGCCATATCACGTGTGATTTCTGTTGATTGTTATAAATACCAAGCGAAATCCTATTGGTCACAGTGCACAGTAACCTGGCGATTTTACAGACGTAGATACAAAACCTCACCTCTGGAAATTCCCCATTTTGCGATGTCACTGGGCTATGTGCTCTGCAAAAGTGGGCAGAAGTTATGGCTACTGTACCGTTTGTGTAAAGCTGTAACCGGAGGCTGAATATTCACGAAGCGACTCAAGGGTTGCGTCCAGTTTTATACTATCTCAAAACTCACACACTACGTTTAGATGTGATAGAGAAGATTTGTAGCTCAGGTGGATGATTTTGACGTGTTCTCTGAGCTGCATGGTTGATTTGCGAAGTTTTCATCACCCTACTAGGTGACATCTTCAGCGCATACTTCAATTTGAAGTGAGCTTTCAGATTTCTCCACGAGTTTATTAATTATCTCTCCCGGTGACCTTGGACGTGATTGGTTGTGTTTTGTGTGTTTTCACACCATCTAGACAGCTACTTGTATTGGAACTGATTGTTTCTTTGACTTGAACTTTGACCCTTTATGTGTGAGGTTTCTTTCTTATCGGTTGATAGATTTTGTCTATCTCTATGTGTCTATTGATTGATGATTCACTGGAATGCCATGCAGGCTTCTAAAAATTCTCTAGCATTCTTCTTGTTTCCTCTGTCTAATATTTGAACGTTGTCCAAGTGGAATTGATGTCCGTGGTTGTCTGTATGCGGTGGGCGATATGAGGGAGTGGATATCATGTATTTTGACAGCTAGCTTATGTTCGTGAATACGAAGACGAAGGGGACGTTTACTTTGACCAGTGTAGCGTTTTTCGCAGTTGTTACAATTTATTTTGTAGATGATGTTGGTTTTATCTTCTTTCGCTGTTGAGTCTTTTGTTTGACATAGAATTGAGTGAAGTGACTTTGTTGGTTTGTGTACGAGGTCAATTCCTAAAGGTTTGAAGAGTCTTTTAGTGATTTCGGAGACATCTTTTATATATGCTAAGGTGATTTTCTTTTTGCTTTCCTTGGAGGCTTTTGGTTCGATAGGTTGGCTTAGGAGTATATGTCTTTTGATGAAGTTCCGTGGATATCCATTCTTTTGGAAGACGTCCATTACATATATTGAAGAAAAATATGTTGCCTGCAGTTTAAATGTAGTGAAATCCACATATTCATTGCCACTGTAGTGGGAGCGAGTTTGATTATATCATTACAGAAGATGAGAATCAGAAAACATTCACCGGTTCTCATCCGATCACCGAGGTTTAGAAAAGTAGGGCTCGATGGGAATGCCAGGTGTCGTTGATTTTTCGGCTGTTCACTCACTCATGAAAACTGAGTAGTTGTTAGTTGAAGGGCTATTTCCTTCAGGTGAAATAGTGAAGGTGTATTTTTGCTGACAAAGACACCTCTGGCATTTCTCTTAGGAGTGCTTTACAACAGCATGTAGAGGTGACTTTTCTTTTCCAAGCACTGCTTCAAGTGCAACATGGAATTTTCAGTATGGAAGCTTCACTATCATCCCTCTTCGCAAACACACAGGAAGACTGATAGCTCAAAGAATCAGCTTCAGTTAGAGAAGGGCAAGTTATTAACACACCTAATACCGTAAGCAGCATATAGCCAATTCGCGAACCACACATCTTGGAGTTAACCGAAACCACGACAGTCGAGTCACGGGACACATTATGTAGAAGGTCAACGAAGATTAAGACCCTGTATTGGACATCCAGGAAGCCAGCATAAAGAAATCAACTAAGTTTCCACCAGTTCGTAAACAATTATTTGTTCAATTTCTCTGAAAAGTCGAATGAATTATTTTTATTTTTTTATTTTTGATTGCAGCTTGATTCCACACCGTTTGTTTTGTACAGGTATGGAATTTTCAGCACGTGATATCGGTAGCCTGAATTTCGCAGGCCGACCATAGATATCTGGTGTGCCGCCGGCAGACGATCGAACCTCGGACCATGTGCATGGTCGGCAAGAGTCCTAACCACTGTGCCACCGACGCACCGACGCATTCATTATCCACAAAGGTCTTATAAGTAGAAGTTAACTGAAGACTAAGAGCGCCTATTTGATATCCACGAAGCGAGCTCAAAGAAATCAACTTGGTTTCCACCAGTTCGTAAAAAACGAACTACTCAATTCCTCTGAAAAGTCGAATGAATTAATCACTATCCACAAAAGTCTCCAAACTTCTTTAAATGAAAAGATGAGACTTCAGTGCATTCTGGAGGATTCTCATGTCTAAATGGTAGATTTGTGATTCCTCAGACATTAATATCTGCGGTATTGGGCAATCTAAATTCTGCTTAGTTACGAGCTCTGTGGATGAAGTCACAGGTGAGGCTAGCATGCTGGTCACTGGAGGATGACGGGTACTGCACAGGGATGCCTATGCGTTCATACAAACTGCAATCCTCCTTAATTAAAATCATATTATGTCCTAGTAATATAGGATTCCTATTCCAGGTAGCTAATAGTGTTCTTCACCAATGCTTAACATCTGGTTTACAGTCAGCCTCTGTCTCTACCCATCAGAAAGTCATTAAAACTCAAGATGCTTGTCAACATATATTGTTGTTCTAGAGAAAAGACCAGTTCTCATGTGTCCATATCATGAAGTGTGTTGAACCTAACTCACCATAAATTCAATAATTCCTGGATTATATCTGCTGAGTTATTCAGACGAAATGGTAAAAGTACAAAGCCAGTTTGAAAAAATATATTGGTGATATAAGGATCAATACCAAATATGAAAACAAGCTTGTACACTGAAAGCTCTTCAGTACTGAATCATCCTGTGTAATGACCTCGGATGGAATAGCTGGTGAAATCGCCAGATTTTATTATGATTCTGATGCCAGTATCACATGTAATGCATATATCAGGCACTACCATCAAAATTACGAAATTGGGTTCCTTGAAAGTGATGCGTCTAATTCAAAAGTTGGTATAATCGTCACTTGAGCAATGTCGTGAACTTTTTTTGCTGCATAACTCAAGTACTTCAACCTTCGGTTCTTCAGTTCAGGCGTTTAGACAAAAATATGTTGGTTTCTCAGGCTTCCCTAATTCTCTAGATCGCTATTCAGAGATAATCACGAATAATGCTAGCTTCAGTCTACATTTTTCAATCATTCGGAAGCCGGATTTTCTTCGCGCCACACACTTTCAAGATTCTCTATGCATTCGACATGCTGTTTCACGTATGTTTTGACGAAAGAAGGCCGTTGTATGCCACCACAATTTCACCCCGTAATCCCACATCTCACTTCAGCATTCTTCTGTTCACGGGCACTTGGGATCCTCAATATTAGGAAGTTGATTCATTCTACCTGAATGTATGTAGACGACACAACTATACTTAATCCAGTAGTCGAGTGTAGTGGTAGTCCACTCCCTGAGTGAATGATACTTCCACCGTCCTGAACTGTCGGAAGCGTTTTGCTAAACTTGGTTTACCTGACACTTGCTCACAATATTATGTTCAAAATTGCATGAGATCAAAACACACCAAGGATTACACCAAGTCGGTCGACTACTATATGATATAGAAACAGTAAACATCAACCTTCAAAAGACCAATGATAGCGTATCATCAGAAATGCCAGGAGCAACTGAATGTCTGGATGATATTTCCATGGTTAAAGCACCTATGAATGAGCCTCAGTGCCGCATTTCTCAATCAATAGAAAACAATAAAGTTTATCTTCGTTCTGTGGAGTAAGAGTTCTTAAATCTAGAAAGGTACCCGGGACTCGTACTTTCAATACTTTCCGTCGTCTAAAGAATCCATACAATATTCAGGTACAAAAGGTTTCTGCAGTTGACATTCAGACTGACACACGAGAATACAGTAGGTTTTTGAGAAATACACACATTTTTGTTAGTCGGGAGACAACACAGCAGCTGATTGGTGATTTGTAACAAGCTTTATGCTAATGAAGGTTTCTATGCATGGTAAATTCACGAGGGACCATTGGAATGATTTTCACGAATAAAATAAGATGTGTCTTAGTTGGACAATATTATTGTCGTTGTAACTTCAGTTAATGTTGGTTTGTTGCTTTCAAAGTGGAACGTAGGAACTCAGTCTAACATCCATATTCCTATCAAAGTTCTACCACCATTTTCAGCATGCTTCACTGCTCGTCGAAATCTACCATTTTTTCGGAACGAATCGCCTCATGTAATACTCGGAGACTCAACATGTAGCTTTCCACTACAGTTACAGTTAATTCTTCAACAGTTAACATCGCTTAACGACCTAGTCACCATATCCTCCTCAATCAGTCTCTAATTCATTCACGCTACTTGAAGGGCGATAGGTTTCCGGACAGTTTCCTGACAGAATTCGTCGCTAGTTTACTTCTCTGTTAACCTGAACCATGATTTGGAGTGTACGCAGACGTCGATTATAGTCAGTAGAGGACTACTGTAAATCCTTTCGCTGACGCTCTCACCATGTCTCTGCACCGATGTCTGTTGTTCATCGGATATCTTGACCAAGTCCATATTTCATAGGCTCACTTGAATTCATGTGTCCGCAGACTCACCTTTCGGTCAATCTAGTCAAAGACAATCGAGCCTGAAGTTTTGGTGGGCTTTGCATTGCGAATTAGTTGACGCTTATGGTGAGTCATTAGAATTGACGATTTCCTTGTGCAGGTAGAACTCTATGAACAGGTGGACAATCAGAATCACCAGAATAACGTTCAGACATTGAATAACGCGAAGAAATCTGGTTGGGCAATATCTTCATCCTGCTCGCGTCAAGCATTTATTAGGAAAACCAGCTCACATGGATAAATTTGGTGATGAAGCTACAATAGTGACCTAATTTTGGTGAAAACTAACTGGATTCCACTCTGTCTTTTATAAATATCAACTCAGTAACTATATATCGAGGGCTCTCTTCTATTAGTTTCCAAGTGTCCGTAGTGAGCCACTGTTTGTCCTGTCTCTTCTTTCTGCCTAGAACTTCCATGCACGTTTGACTCCACACCGTTTTCAAGTTGTTCCAGTGCTTTCCGACGCTGACCTTTTCGTTGGTGTTGATTTGTGTCTCGGCTTTTTCCTTTATGCTTGCAATGAAGATGTCCTTTGTAGCCTGGTCCTTCAGCTTTTGAGTGTTGAACTTGGCTTGTGGTCTATCTGCAGATCATGTTTCCCTGAAAGCTTTTAATTTGATTTGGATTGTCCCTTGTACGAGATAGTGGTGTGAGCCAACGTCTGCTCCTCTTCTTACGTTTGTGTCCAGTAGGCTGCGCCTCCACTTCCTTGAGCACCATTGAGATGAAGTCGATTTGGTTTTTGGTTTGCCCGTCTGGTGACACCCATGTAGCCTTGTGGATATCTTTGTGCTTGTATACACTGCCACCAATCACCAGTTCGTTGAAGGCGCAGAAGTCGGCGAAGAGTTCTCCGTTTTCATTCATTTCTCCTAGAGCTTCTCTACCCATGGTGAGTTCCCTTCCCGTATTGTCTGGTCCCAGTTTGGCGTTCATGTCTCCCATTAGTATTTTCATGTCGCCAGCTGGAGTATTGTCCATTGTTGCCTGTAGTTGCCTGTAGAATTCTTCTTTCTTTTCGAGGTCTGCGTTGTTTGTGGGTGCATAACATTGTATGATTGACACTTTCCTTCCTTTGGAGTTGAATCTGGCGGTCATTATCCTAGACGAAATCGCCTCCCATTGCGTCAGGGCTTCCGTTGCCGTTGGTGACATCATGATAGCCACGCCCTCGATGTGCATGTGGTTATCTTCTGTGTGACTGGAGTAGATCACTGACTCACCCGTTGGCAATTTGGTGAGTCCACTCCCATTCCATCTGCCTTCACATATTCCTAGTACTTGAATTCCGTATCTTTTCATCTCCATGGCGATCTGGGCAGCTTTCTCAGTCTCTTGCATAGTTGGGACGTTCCATGTCCCCACACAGACTTTTTCTTTGGGTGCAAAGAGATTCATAGTACTGAAGTTTCTGTAGCAATTTTGTTTACAGGGTGGGGTTGCTAGCCTCACGCCTGAGAAAGGAATGACTACATTAAGACAGAGTTTAGAGAGAAGCGACTTTTCGGGTTGCTCCCCTCAAAATCGGAAAATAACGGACAAACAATGAGAACAGCACCAACAAAAGGAGACAGTTCACAGAAAAAGGGCAAAAAGCGACAACAACTATACAATACAACAACATGCACTATAGTTCAGCACAGTTAACTAAAATGATAACTCAACCATAAACTCACTGACTTGGAGCAACTTGAACATGTAAATCCAACAATATATACAATTATAGATGTGTTTATGTTTAAAAATTCCACAAATCCAAATAGTTAGTTATATGTATTATCTGTCAATAAGATTGTATTTTTTGGATTCAGTGTTCGAAAGGTTAATAATTGTGATAGTTTCCGCAAACTCTTGGCATAAAATTTTACAGAAATAAGAGTTTTTATTTATAAGCAAAATGTAGCGCAGTAGTCGAAAAGCGCGGTCAGATAATGTGCACAAACTATGCACAAACTACACCATATCATGAAATTCAACGACCAGATTGAAAGGAGTCTATATGAGAAGATCAGGATTTGACAAAATAATTTAATTTGATCGATGCCTCGCAAGAACTGTTAGCTAAGCCACATAAGTAAATCCATTTGAGCGGTGTAACTCGAGTTATCTGAACTTGAGAATTCAGCTGAAAGCAGAATGACTGACTTTAGGAAAATGAATAGATTGGAGGAAATTTAGGAGTCGTAGTTCATGCACCAACACCCAATTCCACAAAAGGAAGAAAAAGAGCTACTGTGCTAAAATCAGTAAAATTAAACGCAGGGGTTGGCTGATCCCTGAATCTATGTTCCTCGAATGTACACTAAACCCTTTCATCATGGATGACTCAGTACCAGAAACAGAAATATGTAGAATATTATCGCCAGTAAATTCGAGGAATGACAAGTAATGGAAATGTAAAATTGAGTCAGAAAACGTTATCTGGGCTAATCGATGACATCATGAGCACGTTTCACAAATAGCACCTCCAGCACCATGAGGATTTTCATCAACAACTGCCTTCGTTCTACACTTAAGATCACATGACCAGTCAGGAATAATATGCACGAAGTAACTGTTACAGCAAAACAGCCAACAGTCTGCCGCTCGACGAAAATTCAGAGTGAAATGTATGTGGCCTAAGTATGCTCTGAAGATGGCTTCAGCTAGCATCCAACACCATTTCCTCAAATAGTAGTTAGACGACACGTGATCACTTGGTCATTCAATAATTACGTGGATAAGAATATGGAAGGGGAAAGTGAAAAATGAAGTGTCAGGGGTTGAACCAACTTAAAGTGATGATGGTAAACCAAGTGAAGTTGTGACAGTGAAGCTGTGAGTAAGGCATGGACTGCATCGAACATTGACAGTTGCTCATACAGCGCCGACTAACAAATAGTGTGCTGAGCTAAGGTTCATTCTAATATAAAAAGCAAACTCGCAAAGCCTGTACTCACTCAGACAGCCAAAATTTATTTCTTTCAAAAGAGTATATTTCAGTGGATATTGAAAGTATTTAGAAATTTCATTTTAATAAAATGGAAATCAATAAAACTCTGATGCACAAAATGGTGAGTAGCAATCTTCATTCACTTTCTACAGTTTTTTCATGTTCTCCAAATTTTAGTTGGGCAGAAACCTGGACCGTTGACTGGATGAGCTTCTATGTTGTTACTGAAATAAATCGTCAAACAATTACAAAGAAATCTACAATCAGCTTTGTTTTTTCGCACATTGAATAACTAGTATTGGTAGACAGAGATAATGCGTAGAAAAATTTAGATGCTCCTCGTTTAACTGTTATTTTCTGTGGTATATATCAGTTCACCTACTCATTTGGAGCCAGATACATTAATCGTTCGACCCGTATCCTGCCTGAAAAGGTTCGAGAACACTATCCCCCACATAATTTAAGGAAGGAATCAGTTCTCCTTAAGGAGTACGATATTCCACTATCCAGCGAGCACCGGCCATTCCATCTAAACAAACTCCTCGTTCCATGTAATCTGCTAAGTGAAGAACAACCTATCAATAACAAAACGCTGTCTTCTCCTTTGCATTGCGGAAGTATTAAAGATTCATTTAGGGAAACCGGAGATATGCGTACAAAAGGAAGTTATTCAATCATATCTAATATCATGGCTACAGTTGTGTTTATTTCTACTCACCTGATTTTAATTTGTTTGACTTCATATCTATGTATGACTGTCGTATCTCTTTGGGACTCGTACGTAACTCGGTATTCGAGTCATTCCTATTGCATGTGTTGGGTGTAGACTCGATGAACAAGGATTCAGTAATCAACCTCTCTCTCCACCTACCTAGATTACTTTTTAGAATTTTAACCCTCTCCCACCCTATTGTGTGGTTGTGTGTTAGCGCATGCATTGCAATTGCTGAGCTTTTTTCTAAATTATTTATCTTCTCGGGGTCAACCATTCTTACCTTAGCTAAATTTTTATGCTCTGACAATCTGACTACCCCTGACCTACTAGTTCGACCTATGTAGTTGACCTCACAGTCATTGCATGGTATTTTGTAAATAATATTATTTTGTCTAATTGGGTCAACTGGGTCCTTTAACCTACAAAGCTTGTCCCTGAGTGAGTTTGTAGGTTTAAATGCCACCCTAATTCCTATTTTATTCAGAATCCTACGTAGTGTCTCAGATGTCCCCTCTTTATATGGTATAACTGTGGATGACTTATATTCTTTCTTATTTATATTATTATTACTAGTTTCACAATTATTTTTATTTTGTTTTTGGCCTTTAGTGATCTTCCTAATGAATTTTATAGGATAGTTATTCAACACCAACGCTTCTTCTATCTGTTTTAATTCATCATTTAGATCGTTTTTTGTGCTACTTAGTGCCACTGCTCAGTTTGTTAAACATTTAACTAAGCCTGCCTTAACAGTTAAAGGATGAGACGAATTAAAGTCTAAATATCTATTAGAATGCGTTGGTTTTCTATAAACACTAGTGTGTAGTTTGCCTTCTTCTATTCTTTTTATCTTACAATCTAACATAGCTAATTCTCCTTGTTCATTTTCTGATTCAAATGTGAATTTTATTCCCTCAACTTGTGAGTTTATGTGTGTCAAGAAGCTAGAGATGTGTTCTGTTTTTAACACAGTGAAAGTGTCATCCACATATCTCCACCAT
This sequence comes from Trichobilharzia regenti, assembly GCA_944472135.2. Taxonomy (NCBI): domain Eukaryota; kingdom Metazoa; phylum Platyhelminthes; class Trematoda; order Strigeidida; family Schistosomatidae; genus Trichobilharzia; species Trichobilharzia regenti. Next base: position 94,773,824 of record OX235265.1, read on the forward strand.
ATTTTCGGAGTAGGGTTAAATGTATTGAGGGCACTATTTTCCCAGCTGTCCATAAATATGTCTGCTACGATAGGGGATATTGGTGATCCCATTACTACACCTTCTGTTTGTCTATATATTTTGCCTTGGAACTTAAAGATAGTAGATGTGAGGCATAACTGAATCCCTAAAATAATTTCTTCAATGGACAGCTTTGTCCTATGACTGAGTTCCGGATCCGCAGTTAATTCTTTTTTAACTGCTTCTAAGGCCATATTAACTGGTGTATTAGTATAAAGACCAGTTATATCAAAACTAACCATTGTTTCATCATTCGCTAGTTGAATGTCATTTAGTTTATTTTTCATCTCATATGAATTAGTTAATCTAGAGTTTGAACGATTTCTAATGGGGCATAGTATTGGAGCTAAGTGTTTTGATAATTCATACGTGGGGGTATTTCTAAAATCTACTATTGGTCTTATGGGGTTACCTGGCTTATGTATTTTTATAGTACCATATATTCTACTAGCATTATTAGTTTTAGGCATTAAATTAAACCATTTAGACTCACCCAGTGATGGCTTCATTCTGCGTATTAGTTCCGCTGTAGATTTCTTAACCTTATTCATTAATGTATCTACAGGCTTCTTAATTTCCCCATATGGACCCGTTTGAATATGTTCAGTAACTTTTTTGATGTAGTCAGATTTATCTAAAACTACGGTGGCGTTTCCTTTGTCAGCTTTTGCGATGACAATGTTTTTATCTTGTTTAAGACTAATTAAAGCTTCCCTTTCCGATTTTGTTAAGTTTGATTTTGTTTTCTTTTGATTTTTTAGGGTTAATGCACATTGTGCTCGAACCTCTTCTGCTGTAGTCTTATCTATTGAGTTTAGTGCTGCTTCTATGTTAGGAATGACGTCCTCTGGTTTTAATTTATTAACTGATACGTTGAAGTTTAGTCCTTTTTCAAGTACATTTATCTCATTACAAAATACCATGCAATGACTGTGAGGTCAACTACATAGGTCGAACTAGTAGGTCAGGGGTAGTCAGATTGTCAGAGCATAAAAATTTAGCTAAGGTAAGAATGGTTGACCCCGAGAAGATAAATAATTTAGAAAAAAGCTCAGCAATTGCAATGCATGCGCTAACACACAACCACACAATAGGGTGGGAGAGGGTTAAAATTCTAAAAAGTAATCTAGGTAGGTGGAGAGAGAGGTTGATTACTGAATCCTTGTTCATCGAGTCTACACCCAACACATGCAATAGGAATGACTCGTCACTCATACCTGATATATGGAAAATACTATTACCAATCAAATCAAGTGAAAATCAAGAGAAAAACAATGGAACTATATAAATGAATTTAGGAAGTCGTGTGATTACCTTGATATGATTATGAGCAATAAATTGTGCTCGAAACGTCATCAGTAAACATTACTGTATAACACTGTGAGACTTTATAAAAAAACAAAATTTACCCATAATGGAATTACACTCTACCACAGTGCACAAGTTTTATTCTTATATCAATGGGTCAAAATAATACTTCCAAAAGGCTGCAGACCTTTATTAACAACTGTCTTCGCTCAATACTGAAGATCAGATGGCCGGAAAGAATCACCAACAAGGAATTATGGGAACAAACAAAGCAAGAACCAATCGCCCAACAAATATGCAGGAGAAAGTGGAGATGGATCGGACGCTCGCTGAGGAGACCGCTGGGTGACATCGCGCGCCAAGCCCTCGAGTGGAACCGGAAAGGGAAGCGGCGTGTGGGACGTCCAAGGGTGACATGGAGGAGATCGTGTGAGGAGGAGTTGAAAGAAAGGAGTTGAAAGACCTGATGCTAGTCGTTTGGCACCTCTAATTCAAGCACCGTCACCTAATAATATGTCATCGTTGAGATCATGGATAGGTACTCTTCAGTTTTACTCCAGATTCATTCCCAACTTCACTCAACGGTTATCTCCACTTTTTGAGATGGTCTCCAGTAAACAGTTTAAGTGGGAACAACAACATGAGAATATCTTGCGAAAAACTTTGGAGTTTCTTAATAAACAAGCTTTCTTAAGACCTTTTTCATCGAAAGATAAGTCTGTTCTCACTACAGATGCTTCTCCTATGGGTATAGCTGCAGTACTTGAGCAAAATGGACAACCTGTTATTTGTATTTCAAGACGTCTAAGTAAGAGTGAACAAGGGTACTCACAAACCCAAAAAGAAGCTTTAGCAGTTGTATGGGCAATAAGACGCTTGCACAAGTATCTCTTTGGTACTAAGTTTCACATAGTTACTGATCATCAAGCTTTGAAATTCATTTACAATCCAGAAAAATCTTTGAATAAATCATCTGCTGCTATGGTTCAGAGATGGAGTTTAGAACTAAGTGCATATGATTACACTATTGAACATAGATCGGCAAAGGATATACCTCATGCAGACTTCTTATCTCGTTATTCATTATTTGAAAATGTTGCTAATGATACTGATTGCTTATTAGTCCAGCCGTTACCGGTGGATCGAGTTCGACTTATAAATGATACTCGGAAATATTACGGATGTGTTATAAATGCAACAAAAAGAGGTTGGAATGTTCAGTGTAAGCGAAGATTTCCGGACTTTTATAAGCGAAGAGATGAGATTTCAGTCCATCCTGAAGGATTTCTATGTCTGAATGACAGAATTATTATTCCTCCAACATTAAGATCTGCAATTTTGGACGATCTACATTCTGCTCATCTAGGAGCTGATAAGATGAAATCATTAGCACGCCTAACATGCTGGTGGCCGGAAATTGATGCTGACATTAACAAAAGATCAAAGAGCTGTTCTAGCTGTTTACATAAAATGTCCTATGGGAAGTCATCGTGGACACCGTGGCCTGCATCTTGTGAGGTTTGGCAGCGTGTTCATGCAGATTACTGTGGTCCATTCTTAAATTCATATTATGCTTTAGTTATTGTGGATTCTTATTCTAGATGACCAGAAGTCATCATTACAGATAGTCCTAATGCCAAATTCACTCACAGAGCGTTGAGAAAGACATTTAGTCGAGAAGGAATTCCAGATGTCTTAGTTACTGACAATGGTACTCATTTTACGGAGAAGAACTTCAATGATTGGCTCAAACATATAGGTTGTCGTCATTTGTACACAGCACCACGTCATCCGCAGTCAAACGGGTTGGCAGAAAATTTCGTACGAACATTAAAGAGTGCTATAGCATCAATGAGTCCTAAAAATTTTGATGAGCTAGAGAGATGTGTGGATAACTTCTTACTTCAATATCGCAATGCGGAGCATACAAGTACCCGTGAAAGTCCTGCAAAACTATTCAAATCCCGAATTCTCAGAAAGCATCTGATGTCCACGACTTCTGATGTACATTATTACAGAGGGAATGATTATAGACCTTCTATTGGTATCATACTACAAAGAATGGGAAATCGAATGGTGAAGATATTAGACATCGAAGATAACTCAGTTCATAACAGACACTTGGATCAAGTAAGAATAAATGAGGTAGGTCGTTCCGATTATGATTATAATGACTCCGCTACTAATCCCGACTTTGTAGATAATTCAGAAATAAGTCTAGATGATACTGATGGAAATGATATCACCGAATCAGTTAGAAGATCGCAGAGACTGGCAAGCAAACCGCGATATCATTATAAATACGCAAGGAGAAATTCAACGTGTGGCGGATGTGGTGATTGACTAATTATATCTTTGTATTGTTTAAATACTTACTGTTGATTGTTAATATTTTCATATATGAATTGCATTCTAATTCCGCTAAATAAAAATTCCGGATTGCTGCCCTCTCTGAGTTTTGGTTTCATTCGTATAATTCCGTCAGATCGAAATACTAATACTTCAAGTACAATAAATTACTACAGTTAATCACCACCAACGGGAGGGATTTGAAAGAGGTTACTGCATTCACTCATCTAGGGAGCATTGTCTCAACTACAGGAGGAGCGGACGAGGATGTCAAATCGAGCGAGAATCGGGAAGGCGAGAAACACATTCATCAGCCTGAAATCAATCTGGAAATCTTCGTCACTCAGCATCACCAACAAAATTCGGATTTTCAATATAAACGTAAAGTCAGATCTTCTATACGGATCAGAAAGTTGGCGGGTCAAAAGAATATTTCCAAAAGGCTGCAGACCTTTATTAACAACTGTCTTCGCTCAATACTGAAGATCAGATGGCCGGAAAGAATCACCAACAAGGAATTATGGGAACAAACAAAGCAAGAACCAATCGCCCAACAAATATGCAGGAGAAAGTGGAGATGGATCGGACGCTCGCTGAGGAGACCGCTGGGTGACATCGCGCGCCAAGCCCTCGAGTGGAACCGGAAAGGGAAGCGGCGTGTGGGACGTCCAAGGGTGACATGGAGGAGATCGTGTGAGGAGGAGTTGAAAGAATATGGATAAACATGGATGCAGGCGAAAAGTATAGCAGAAGACAGAAGAAAATGGAGACGTGCAGTTGAAGACCTATGTTCCACTAGGAACCCAAGAGAGCAATAATAAAAAATAAATAATAATAAGCTAACAGACTCTAAGGTCCACCACAAAATTAGTGATCCCGTTCAGGACACGGATTATTTTCACGTACCTATATACTTATTTTTGCCATTTTGTATATTCATTGCGATTTTGTGTGTGGTCTTATATTTGTGTCCTATTTCGCACTAACATTCTCATACGTATAATGTCGTCACCTCAGTCCGGTACCTCAACCGAGCAGACAACTAGTAACGCGACAAATGCCACAATAAATGCCATCACTGGTTTCCGTTTACCGCAGTATGGTTTCGCAGAACCCAGGATTTGGTTTGCAGTAATTGAGCCGTTGCTAGAAGCACGGGGCATTAAGTCCCAGATAGCCAAATATGGTGTAGTGCTGGCAGAACTCCCTCCGTCAGTTTTGACAGAAATCAGCGACTTCATCGAAAACCCCCCGACGGAAAACCAATTTGAAAAACTTAAAGCCCTCCTTATACAACGCACCAGTTTGTCAGATGAGAAAAAAATCCAACAGTTACTCACAGGCTGTGAACTAGGCCCACGTAAACCATCCCAGCTCCTCAGGTACATGCGCCAGTTAATCGGACACCATAAAGTAGACGAGGTAGTGCTGAAACAGGTGTGGTTGCATCGTTTACCTTAAAATGTCCAGCAAATTTTAATCATCTCAGGAAAGTCGTATGACTTAGACCCACTAAATTACATGGCAGATAGTATTATGGATGTTCTATCTGATAACACCATAGGTCACAAAGCATCTGATAGTGCAGACTTAGCGGCAAGGATTGACAAGTTGGAAACTAATAGGTCTGATCGACGAGTCCGGAGACGGAGTTCACAAGCAAGGTCACCATCACGACGCCGATCTCTCTCACGACAGCGTTCCCACACGTCTTCTCGGGACAGAAATATATGTTGGTATCACAAGAAGTTTGGACGTCATGCCCTGAAATGTGTAAAACTGTGCATCTTTAAAGAAGCTAATCAGGCTCAGGGAAACGTCTCAGCCAGACAGTGATGGCGACAGCTGTTACTGGCAAGCAAACAAGTCACCTTTTCTATGTGAAGGACAAAACTTCAGACACTATTCCTGGAGCAGAAGTTAGCGTGATCCCCTCTTCACTATCCAGGCGATCTACACGGACATCAGGAAAACTGTCCCTCGGGTCAGCCAACCACGAAAGCACACAGACGTATGGGGAACAATCTCTTATAGTGGAACTAGGTTTACATCGACGTTTTACATGGAATTTCATAGTAGCCGACATCGGTCATGCCATACTCGGGGCTGATTTCTTAAGTAATTTCAATCTGTCAGTTGATGTCAACAATAAAAAACTGATTGATAACAACACCCAACTAAAGATCCATGGAATTATCTCCGATTATTCTGTCTATAATATCAACATCGAAAGACCAGCGGATTACATTTTTTCCGCCCTACTCCATCGTTTCCCTAAAATACTTAAACCGTCGTGTAACATCGAGGACGTCCCTCATACAGTCACTCACAAGGTTGTTACCACGGGTCAACCGGTTCTTGCTCGTCCTCGTAGATTACCCCCGGACAAAATAGCAGCCGCTAAGGCAGAATTCAAGCACATGATGCAGCTCGGCATCATTAGACCCTCCAATAGTCCTTGGTCTTCACCCTTACACATGGTGCCCAAAGCTGATCATGATTGAATGCCATGTGGGGATTATCGACATTTAAACAATGTCACAGTTCCGGACCGTTACCCGATTCCCCACCTTCATGATTTCTCCCTGACATTACATGGAAAAACCATTTTTTCTAAAGTAGACTTGATCAGGGCCTATCACCAAATACCAGTTGCCACAGAGGATATCGAAAAACGGCCATCATCACACCTTTCGGTTTGTTCGAATCTCTGCGCGTGCCATTTGGTCTAAAGAACGCCTCACAATCCTTCCAACGCTTCATGGATCAGGTCACACAAGGTTTGGACTTTGTATTTGTATACATCGATGACGTTTTAATTGCTAGCTCGTCGCCTGAAGAACATAGTGATCAGCTCACCATCTAATTTCAGCGATTTGACCGATATGGAGTCGTCATTAACCCCAAAAGTGCATATTCGGTGTCTCCTCTATACAGTTTCTGGGACACCGCATAACCGCCAATGGTATTAGAACTAAGGAGAAAAAGGTAGAAACTATTAAGAACTTTCCCGAACCAGATTCCGTAAAGAAACTTAGACGTTTTCTCGGGATGTTCAGTTCCTATCGACGTTTTATTCCATCGTGTGCCTCCATAGCTCAGCCACTGACCGACCTACTTAGATGCGATCCGAAGAAATTTCAGTGGTCTGAAGAAGCAAAAGCAGCATTTAATAATGCAAAAGATGCTTTATCCAACGTTGTAATGTTGTCTCACATCAACCCAGAAGCCTCACTCATCCTATGTACAGACGAATCGCAGGTAGCTGTGGGAGCAGTTTTACAACAGAAGTTCAACAATGACATCCCTCCACTTGCTTTCTTCTCCAAGAAGTTGGAACCTGCGCAAACTCGTTACAGCACTTTTAGCAGAGAACTGTTAGCTATCTATCTAGCAGTGAAACATTTCAGCTTCTTAGTACAAGGTCGACATTTTACTATCTTAACCGACCATAAGCCTCTTTGTTATGCTTTTACCACTTCGTTGGACAGACACTCCGAGAGAAGCCAGACAACTGGATTACATATCACAATTCTCAACAGACATCCAGTTTATCAAAGGAGATACCAATGTCATAGTCGATTCTTTGTCTCGATGTGATGTTAATCAGCTTATATCTTCGATAGACATTAGCTTAGACAATATAGCCAAGTTGCAGGAAAATGACGCCGAACTTCATACTTGTAGACGAAAGTCCTCCCTACAGTTGCAGGATATACCTATTCCTCTGTCTGATACAACTATCGTCTTCGCTATTATCATTATTATTATCATTAGTAATATCGACATTTTTGTTTTCGTTTTTACTTCAGTTGGTAAAGATCACTGCTCTTGAAGAACAGTTGTCTGCTCATCTGTCAAAGTGTACACCTTCTTCACCGTGTACACAACGATCTATAGGCTGTCAGATATCGCCAAAATCGAAACCTTCAGTTACTCTGTCATCAAGTCGAAAGCATTCAGTCACTTTATCGCCTGACATGAATGATGTCTCTTCTTCTTCTTCTTCTTCAAGAAGTAGTGTCAGCAAATCCTTTAATGGCACAATACAATGGCTTCAAACAGCATCCAATTCAGTGGACAAGGATACACCAAAAATTTCTAACAAACTGGAGATTAATAAATGTCAGGCTGTCAACTCGCTTTCCTCTCAAAGGTAATAATCATCTCTTCATAGTTTTGTTTTAACTTTGTTCTTTTTTTAAAAAAGGTTTTATTTTCTGCTAGATATCCCAACAGTGTGTCTGTGTTAAGGTTGGGATAGGTGGTAGCCTTACTGTCAACCTTCTCTCTTTATTCTGGCCTTACCATTGGCTAGTTAATTAATTATAGACGAGGTTTAGGAGTGTGTTTGAGGTGGGAGTCGAATCCGTACCGTCTGTTTGTGTGGTTGGCGAACATTTCATTGAACTATCGGGTGCCTGGTTTGACTAGATTAGTCCTCTGACTACTCACTGTGTATTGTCTATTATTTGTTATGTACGGAAGTTTGGGAGTATACTTATTTTACAAATTGGAATGTACGTCTGTGTCTAAACTTGATGCACCGCTGCTGCCTTATGTACAGGTTGAATTCTGTTTATAACCAGAAGTTTATATCTTGTAAAAATGCTTTTCATATATGGAAACTTTTCAAAGAAATTACTAGTGGTAAGCAAATGAATAGTATTCCTTATTCATTTGATGTGTATACACTAAACAAGTCTTTCACACATTCTCCCACAAATGCCAAACTTTCTACTGTTACAAGAGTTAATGAAACCTACTTCCCTGGTTTTAATACAAATGATGTTCTAAAATGTCTCCAGTCGCTGAACCTTTCTTGTAGCTTAACTCCAGATGGTGTGCCTAGTGTTATTCTTAAAAAATGTGTAGATATCCTTTGTTATCCTCTCAGTGACATATTTAATGAATCTTTTTCCAGAAATGTCCTGCCAGCCGTTTGGAAGAACAATAAAATTGTACCTATACTTAAGTCATCTACTAGAACATGTTTTAAATCTAGACTTGTTGCTGTTACCTCTCCTTTTCTAAAAACTATGTAAAAGTTGATCTTACTTAATCTTTAACCTTCATTTGAGGCCTTTAACGATCCAAAACAATTCTCCTGGACACAATTGGTGATCATAATGGTTCGAATATGACCGGGCTGGAAAGAATCACCAACCATGGGAAACTATGGGAACAAACAAAACAAGAATAAACCAATCGCCAACCAACAAATATGCAGGAGAAAGTGGAGATGGATGGATTGGACACTCGCTCACCGAGGAGGCCGCTGGGTGACATGGCGCGCGCGTCATGCCATTGCTCGAGTGGAACCAGACCGAAAGGGAAGCGGCGAGTAGGACTTCAGTGCAAGGGTGACATGGAGGAGATCGTGTGAAGTGGAGTTGAAAGAGTATGGACTAACATGGATGCAGGTGAAAAGTATAGTAGAAGACAGAAGGAAGTGAAGACGTGCAGCAGTTGAAGACCTATGTTCCACTAGGAACCCAAGGGAACAATAATAATAATATAAAGAGACGTCCATCGGAAAAAAACATCTAATAGCGGAGAGATAGAGTTGACGTGAGAAATGGCGAATGAACCTGTGTTGTGGGGCGGGGGGAGGGGACATGATAAGAAAACGAAGAAACGAAATACGAAAGGCGGAAGTAACACAAACAATGATTTTAATATAAGGCGCTCATACTTTCCCCATGTATGCATGTGTGTATGTGTGTGTATATCAGATCCCACATAAACATCCCATTATCAAGTCTGTTGTCTTCTACTGTTAGATTAGTACTCGAAATACCACTTCAAGTATGACGAATACACCGGGGTCGAACTCGATTGTAAAGCAATTTTTAAAATGGTTCTTGGGTTAACATCATGAACTCTATTCTTAAATATAAAATACCACAAAGGTAGGTAGGTACTCACAAGAAATAGATATATAACAGTATAAATATTTACAAATCAGTATACTAACCTTCTTTCTCGCTGTCATATATGCGTTATGTGGTGTTATTAGTGATATTATCTGTTTTCCTAATATGTGCCTCCACCTGTTTCATTTAACATATTCGTTATCTCATTATGAACCTCTCATTGCAGTCTTACTACCCCCTGTTTAAGACAGACCACTTTGTACTAGCCACTCACCTGTCACCTTCGATAACACTGAACTGATTTGTCAATTTCCCTACCCCACACTCTACAAATCTATTATGATTAATCACCACCATTGTCTCCCGTTTTACAATATTTTCTAATCGATTTTAGCCTAGCACGTTTGTCACACAAATACGACTACTTATTTTGACACCCCATAACTGTTAATCTGTTATTCTAGGTTAAAAATGTATCCGCCGCATAACTGGCTATCGTTATTGTAACGACCACAAATATTATATTTCATAATTGTAAGAACCTGAAGAGAAATTACTGAAAAGAACATTCTTCGTGCAGATTGACTTAGTGGTTTCAGTAGCAAAGACGTTTTCGAAAAGAAGGGTGGAGGGCTGGCCACCCTCACGCCTAAACTTCGCTCTTTTCCTAGTTTACTCCCAAAAGCTAGACAAGGTTTAAGAGTGCCCATCTGATGGTGACTAGTAATCGAACCCAAGACCGTCTGAGTGGTGGTGACGAGTAATCTGCTACTACTGAACGATTAACGTATATAAACAGATATACACCCATACAGGGGTGAAAAATTGATATACAACTCATTGGAGAAAACTTTCTACTCACTATATTCTCGAAGCTGGAGCGATTTAATTCATTTCAGCAGATTTAGTAGACATTGTTCCTGTAGTTTTCTTCACTCTACGAAGTGAACGAGGTACAATTGATGAGCGTCGTCTTTTCTTTGCCACAGGAGTAGTCACAGCTCTATGGAAAATGAGAACCAAAATCAAATTTTTAAAAAAAGAAATTGACTTATTTCAAAATTTGATCATCAGTCGAAATCAGTTAGAGATTTATATATAATTGAAAGCTCGAGTGTGCTAGATAGCTGTTTAATTCTGCTTTGTTTGGCACTCCCTATGAAGTAAGCCGGAGATCGAACTCATACGCATATATGACAGCGAGAAAGAAGGTTAGTATACTGATTTGTAAATATTTATACTGTTATATATCTATTTCTTGTGAGTACCTACCTACCTTTGTGGTATTTTATATTTAAGAATAGAGTTCATGATGTTAACCCAAGAACCATTTTAAAAATTGCTTTACAATCGAGTTCGACCCCGGTGTATTCGTCATACTTGAAGTGGTATTTCGAGTACTAATCTAACAGTAGAAGACAACAGACTTGATAATGGGATGTTTATGTGGGATCTGATATACACACACATACACACATGCATACATGGGGAAAGTATGAGCGCCTTATATTAAAATCATTGTTTGTGTTACTTCCGCCTTTCGTATTTCGTTTCTTCGTTTTCTTATCATGTCCCCTCCCCCCGCCCCACAACACAGGTTCATTCGCCATTTCTCACGTCAACTCTATCTCTCCGCTATTAGATGTTTTTTTCCGATGGACGTCTCTTTATATTATTATTATTGTTCCCTTGGGTTCCTAGTGGAACATAGGTCTTCAACTGCTGCACGTCTTCACTTCCTTCTGTCTTCTACTATACTTTTCACCTGCATCCATGTTAGTCCATACTCTTTCAACTCCACTTCACACGATCTCCTCCATGTCACCCTTGCACTGAAGTCCTACTCGCCGCTTCCCTTTCGGTCTGGTTCCACTCGAGCAATGGCATGACGCGCGCGCCATGTCACCCAGCGGCCTCCTCGGTGAGCGAGTGTCCAATCCATCCATCTCCACTTTCTCCTGCATATTTGTTGGTTGGCGATTGGTTTATTCTTGTTTTGTTTGTTCCCATAGTTTCCCATGGTTGGTGATTCTTTCCAGCCCGGTCATATTCGAACCATTATGATCACCAATTGTGTCCAGGAGAATTGTTTTGGATCGTTAAAGGCCTCAAATGAAGGTTAAAGATTAAGTAAGATCAACTTTTACATAGTTTTTAGAAAAGGAGAGGTAACAGCAACAAGTCTAGATTTAAAACATGTTCTAGTAGATGACTTAAGTATAGGTACAATTTTATTGTTCTTCCAAACGGCTGGCAGGACATTTCTGGAAAAAGATTCATTAAATATGTCACTGAGAGGATAACAAAGGATATCTACACATTTTTTAAGAATAACACTAGGCACACCATCTGGAGTTAAGCTACAAGAAAGATTCAGCGACTGGAGACATTTTAGAACATCATTTGTATTAAAACCAGGGAAGTAGGTTTCATTAACTCTTGTAACACTAGAAAGTTTGACATTTGTGGGAGAATGTGTGAAAGACTTGTTTAGTGTATACACATCAAATGAATAAGGAATACTATTCATTTGCTTACCACTAGTAATTTCTTTGAAAAGTTTCCATATATGAAAAGCATTTTTACAAGATATAAACTTCTGGTTATAAACAGAATTCAACCTGTACATAAGGCAGCAGCGGTGCATCAAGTTTAGACACAGACGTACATTCCAATTTGTAAAATAAGTATACTCCCAAACTTCCGTACATAACAAATAATAGACACTACACAGTGAGTAGTCAGAGGACTAATCTAGTCAAACCAGGCACCCGATAGTTCAATGAAATGTTCGCCAACCACACAAACAGACGGTACGGATTCGACTCCCACCTCAAACACACTCCTAAACCTCGTCTATAATTAATTAACTAGCCAATGGTAAGGCCAGAATAAAGAGAGAAGGTTGACAGTAAGGCTACCACCTATCCCAACCTTAACACAGACACACTGTTGGGATATCTAGCAGAAAATAAAACCTTTTTTAAAAAAAGAACAAATTTAAAACAAAACTATGAAGAGATGATTATTACCTTTGAGAGGAAAGCGAGTTGACAGCCTGACATTTATTAATCTCCAGTTTGTTAGAAATTTTTGGTGTATCCTTGTCCACTGAATTGGATGCTGTTTGAAGCCATTGTATTGTGCCATTAAAGGATTTGCTGACACTACTTCTTGAAGAAGAAGAAGAAGAAGAGACATCATTCATGTCAGGCGATAAAGTGACTGAATGCTTTCGACTTGATGACAGAGTAACTGAAGGTTTCGATTTTGGCGATATCTGACAGCCTATAGATCGTTGTGTACACGGTGAAGAAGGTGTACACTTTGACAGATGAGCAGACAACTGTTCTTCAAGAGTAGTGATCTTTCCCAACTGAAGTAAAAACGAAAACAAAAATGTCAATATTACTAATGATAATAATAATGATAATAGCGAAAACGATAGTTGTATCAGACAGAGGAATAGGTATATCCTGCAACTGTAGGGAGGACTTTCGTCTACAAGTATGAAGTTCGGCGTCATTTTCCTGCAACTTGGCTATATTGTCTAAGCTAATGTCTATCAAAGATATAAGCTGATTAACATCACATCGAGACAAAGAATCGGCTACGACATTGGAATCTCCTTTGATAAACTGGATGTCTGTTGAGAATTGTGATGTGTAATCCAGTTGTCTGGCTTCTCTCGGAGAGTGTCTGTCCAACGAAGTGGTAAAAGCATAACAAAGAGGCTTATGGTCGGTTAAGATAGTAAAATGTCGACCTTGTACTAAGAAGCTGAAATGTTTCACTGCTAGATAGATAGCTAACAGTTCTCTGCTAAAAGTGCTGTAACGAGTTTGCGCAGGTTCCAACTTCTTGGAGAAGAAAGCAAGTGGAGGGATGTCATTGTTGAACTTCTGTTGTAAAACTGCTCCCACAGCTACCTGCGATTCGTCTGTACATAGGATGAGTGAGGCTTCTGGGTTGATGTGAGATAACATTACAACGTTGGATAAAGCATCTTTTGCATTATTAAATGCTGCTTTTGCTTCTTCAGACCACTGAAATTTCTTCGGATCGCATCTAAGTAGGTCGGTCAGTGGCTGAGCTATGGAGGCACACGATGGAATAAAACGTCGATAGGAACTGAACATCCCGAGAAAACGTCCAAGTTTCTTTACGTAATCTGGTTCGGGAAAGTTCTTAATAGTTTCTACCTTTTTCTCCTTAGCTCTAATACCATTGGCGGTTATGCGGTGTCCCAGAAACTGTATAGAGGAGACACCGAATATGCACTTTTTGGGGTTAATGACGACTCTATATTGCTCAAATCGCTGAAATAAGATGGTGAGCTCATCACTATGTTCTTCAGGCGACGAGCTAGCAATTAAAACGTCATCGATGTATACAAATACAAAGTCCAAACCTTGTGTGACCTGATCCATGAAGCGTTGGAAGGATTGTGAGGCGTTCTTTAGACCAAATGGCACGCGCAGAGATTCGAACAAACCGAAAGGTGTGATGATGGCCGTTTTTCGATATCCTCTGTGGCAACTGGTATTTGGTGATAGGCCCTGATCAAGTCTACTTTAGAAAAAATGGTTTTTCCATGTAATGTCAGGGAGAAATCATGAAGGTGGGGAATCGGGTAACGGTCCGGAACTGTGACATTGTTTAAATGTCGATAATCCCCACATGGCATCCAATCATGATCAGCTTTGGGCACCATGTGTAAGGGTGAAGACCAAGGACTATTGGAGGGTCTAATGATGCCGAGCTGCATCATGTGCTTGAATTCTGCCTTAGCGGCTGCTATTTTGTCCGGGGGTAATCTACGAGGACGAGCAAGAACCGGTTGTGACCCGT